>RQOL01000784.1:0-75564 GCA_013076295.1 Sanderia malayensis | reverse complement strand
AAGTATGGCTATTTTATTGTTACATTTTGTTCATTTTAACTAAAATACAGGTGTTTATTGGTGGATACGTTGTGTTGCACTTTCGTACCAAGCATATAGAATTTAGAATTGTAAACACAGCATTGTATTGTAGAACTATAGAAACACGAACTGCAGAGTTTATGTGGCTGTGACGTTTGCATCAATTTAAATTTAGACCATTACGTAATTTTATATTCCCATGATTCTTTGCCTTTGCATGGTGGGAAATGGAAAGTTCCTTTCTTTTTCTGAATGATTTTCGTATTCAGTCCAAAGGATAGATAGACTTTGGGCCTATTATTTTTGAACGTATCAGCAAATATCACGATGAACACTAATGTTTCCGACGTTGATCCTTGCATATGGAAGCAGCTATCTACACTCTTGAATCCGCGGATGGTTGTTGGCGGTGACTGGACGTCGATGGCAGGAAAGATGGGATTCAAATATCAAGACATTTTGAATTTCGACCGGGAAAGAGATCCTACGGCAGCCGTTTTGCACGAATGGTCAATCGAGAAGGGCCTTTATGCTACAGTCTCCGAGCTTATTTTAATTCTTAGGAACGTGCAAAGGAATGATGCAGTAGAGCTGCTAAAGGAACACGAGCTCACTCGTAAATATATTTTTACACTTTATTTTACAGATTTTTATTTATCAACAGCAATTGTCCTGGCCTATTATCTGAATGTCATTTAGAATTTGATTTTTTGATTTGTTTTGATTTGTTTTGATTTGTTTTGAAGTAAGGCATAGTTTTGAATTGTCAAATGAAAGTCGATAGCCTACAAATTACAGAAACAAACCCAAATGTCCAAAAACCATGATGCAAAAATAAAGATAATTATTCAGAAAGCCTGTAGCAAAGTTAGGAAAAATTATTGTGATAAAATGACCCAAATAATAATTGTTAAGCGAGAATTGAACTATAACTACTGTCACTTGAAAAATTGTCAAATAATGTGGAAAACAAGATCTACATTTTGATAACTTATAATTTTGAGATCTACTTTGCATAATTTTGATGACTTAATCAATATTGGTTGAAAAGTTGGGTTTGTTGACTAAAAATTGAAAGTGCCATTGCATGCCTTTTTTATAGAAAACAACGTGAAATGCCCTTACTCTGAAAGTGATAATATCCCTGCAAAAGAAAATAGTGATAGACAAATTCCTAATGGTGGACATAGAATTGCCTTGGAGAATGACAGTTCCTTTGCAAATGGGTACGCATTAGCACCAGTTGCAGTGCCAGTCTTAGTAGACAATAATGCTGGAATTCCGGAAGATCAGCCAGTTGCTTGTGGCACAAGACCAACAACATTGCCACATCTAAATGGAATTCGGAGTACCCCTGTTAATGGGCTATTATCACATGGTAGTGAACATTGTGGGAGTATGATCTTTCATTTGCTACTTTTGCTAAATATATGTTAATGGGAGAGTGTCTTGCAATACTGTAAATGATTGAATCAGTGCCCCGGGAGCTTATTTAATGTAACACATTTCTTGGTGGGTGCTTATTGCTTATTTAAGAGGGGCAGTAATTCAATCATTTACAGTAAATGTAGATTTTTTATCTAAAATCAACATTAGTATGAGAAAGATGTGGGTGCTGAAAATGTAGTGGGTGGGTCAAGATAGCATTTTGCTAGAAAATTGTATAATTTTAAGGCATTAAGGAAACATGCAGCTATGTGAACAGGCTGCATGGCATTAATACTTCCAGTGTTGAATCAGTTTTGTCCACAAAGCTACAATTATACTTTTGTCACCAGTAAGAATTAGTTGTTATTAGCTTAGTTTGCTGAAATTATTGTAGATAACAACACTTTTGTACAATAACTGTTGCATTTGCAGACCTTGATCATATTTCCAATGCAGCTGAAAAACCAGAAGCCACTGAAAACTCAACAGACAGACGAAGTTAGTTTCCTATTTAATTCATTTAGTCTACTATTAAAAATCTTCATGCTTAAATCTTTTGTTTGTAAAACTCTTTAGCTGCTGGAATCAAGGAATATTCTACCAGGGACTTTCTTACCTATGATATTCTAGGCCCCTCTACATATTTGATTTTTTAATAAATAATAAATTGACTTAAAAATGAGCTTTGCATTGTTGTGATAATTAAAATGTTGTCTTTTTTCACCCAGCATATGTTCTTCAACATGATGGCATGATTCTTAATTCTTCAGAGGAGCATATTGAAGCCATTGAGGAAGGTATGCATTACATCCCTGCTGGAATTAATATGTAGATCAGTAATTGCTTTTTACCCAAACTGAGTTCTCTTAACATTGGACGGCACTGTTATCATCTTCTCAGAAAATTGAGCTTTCATTCAAATACAAAAATACACAAGCCTTCCTTGCTTTGCTTTACTTGTCTGAACAAGTCCAGACAAGCCGGTATAGAAGAAATCATTCTCAGAAATCAACTAATCTCATATGTGAAAGGCAGTTGTTTTGGGTGACTTTTGTTTTTTGTATTTCCTTTTCCCAAAGGGGGCATTTTAAAGCTGTTTTTAAGTATTTGATAGGGATTATTATGAAGTTGGGATTTTCATGGTTGGGTTTATTAGTGTACAAAGTGTCTTTTTCCTGAAGTTATGATGCAGTTATCTGCACATTATCTTGCTCTTTGATGCCTCCAATCAGTTGGGGGTGAAATTCTCTTGAAATAATACACATCATGTTTTCTTTCAGCCTCTATTTCGTCACCATTGCATGGCAGAGGGTCAGAAAGTAAGTCAATATTTTTGCTTTTGTCATATGTTGTTGTATGTGCTATTCTTTGTTATTCACAATTTTTTCCAAAGAAACTGGAACTTAGATGACCAATTTAGAACCTCTACACTAGACTCAACAAAAGTTCAGAAACAGTAAAAGTTAAGAGTCTTGTAATTGCTTTTACATGGCATAGTCTCAGTGAATATCGAAAGTGTTAATTTTTGGATGGAAAAGATTATAGCTTTTAATTTTGATCTGCATTGGTGATGATCTGGAGGAAATTTATTGAACGATGCTCAACTTCAAAGCAATAGAATAATTTTAGTTCTTGGAAGTAAGAACCCAATTAAGAGACATTACTAAAGCATCCAAATTTCCATGCCAAAGTAGGAAACTTTTAGTACCATATGCTGATCTAAGTTTCCTATTAAACTTGTATCTGAAGATTTTTCAGTGAATCTCAGTACAGTGAACATTGGCAGCTGGTTGTGGGTAAATTTTTTTTATTGAATTTCCAATCAGCTGCTTTACTTGGATTTGTATGCTTGACAGAAATAATGTAAATTTTCTTAAATATTAAACATCTTACATATGTCAGTTTGAGCAAGGCTGCTCCTTTTCGCTTTGGTTGTGTTTTTTTCACTCTTTACATTGATCATTGTTACTGAATTCTTTTTTAATTCTCGATTTAAGGGAATAGAACATCATCAGTTCAAACGCAAAGTAATTCAATTTAATTCATTTTTACTGAATACTCTCTGCTTGCTTCTGTTTTTGTTACTATCTGTCATAGTACCTTAAATTCTCGAATTATTCTCCCGAGGGCTGATTTATTTTTTGTTTTTGGAGGAGGCTGATGCGATGTGGGCTATTTAATAATTTGAGTCCTTCTCATAAAAATTCCCATAAAGGCTTACATATTTTATGCACATCAACAAATATAACTCTAAAATAACGAATCAGTAAAAAGGCAAAAGCTAAATGGAAGCCTTTTCAAAATGGAATTCGAGTATTTTTGGTATTCTATTTGTAATGTTTTGTTACTTAATTATCTTACACATTTGACCCTTTTCGTTCCCGTCTTTCATCCATTCTAATGACGGTGATAATGAAATTTCTGCCTACAGTTCCAAGCCCGACAGTTGCGACCGAAGCCCCAATTTTTCCATCTCCATGTAAGGCCTTTGTTATTTTTTATTCAGATAATAATCTTTGTAAAGCATTGTTACATTTAGTATTAACCCGGTGCTATGGCTGGAAGATGCTGGTATTGAACTGTTGTTGATGTATTCATTAAATGTTTACTTTTTCTAATTTTTGTAGCCGAAGAAGAAGATGCCAAAGCTCAATACCAAGCTGAAGTGGAGGGCAGAGCTCAGTGCCTGACTCCTTTTACCATATGTACGTATAACGACGATGATATGCGCTTGGTTCTTTCTCCTTGATAGCCTCTTCCCTTGTCTTAATCATTAGTGGCTACGAGAATAAGTTTTTAGAAGTGGCAAGAGGTTCTGTATAGTTGCAATAAATCACCCTTTCTTTTGGTAGATGTCCCCAGTACTTGCCTGTCTCGAATATGTATACTCTTATGCTTGGTTGTTTAGCTTATGAATTTCTGTTGGTAAGTACAAGCATAGAATTAGATGTGAGCGGCTAGCTGCAGCTAACAATGTTGATGTTGCATTACCTTTTAGCCCCACATGATAAAATAGCTTTGGTTATGGGTAACCAGAATTACATCTCGAAAGGGTTTAACACTCTCAGTTACGCTTTGAACGATGCATATGACATGTCAGTCGCTCTTCGCGATGTTGGCTTCAAGGTATATGTGATGTGCCTTGATTGTATATGGTGCATGATCCTCAAAATGAGTTGTTTATTTTATGCGATGATCTGTAAATTTACTCAATTTACTGACGGAATGGCTTGTGTTCTCATCCAGTTTTCACCAACTTTTGTTCTTAGGTGATCAGTTTAATGGATCTAACTCTATCAGAAATGCGAACTGCAATGTTGGCACTGTGTCGACTTATTGGTATGTACACTACCTGTTTCTAATTGTGAACATGTCATACAAGAGCATACTCAAGGCTCTGTTAACATATTCCATGACGTATCCTATTCTTTAACACATAAGTCCTTTTTTGTCTGCGCTACCATCTTACATTTACTATAGCTCTTATGTCTCTGGTGTCTTGGCTAAGTTTGCGTGATGAAGTAGTAGTAGTAAGCTTCGTATCTTAAAGACCTATTGCAATAAAAAATCACCTTCAATTTCAATTTTTTGCGAAATTGAGATTTCAATTCTTACTGATTACTTTGGCGCCTATTTTGATTCGAGCATGATAAGTATATTAAATTCGTCTTTGAAATAGGGCATTGGCTTCGGCATGGTATGACGTCATGACCATGACACAGATGGCGTTTTATAATGGGAGGATTATCGTTAAATGTTTATCAGATCTTTGCGCGTGCATCAAACCTCATTATACAAAACTATAACTTTCCGTGCGTCGTCTGAGCTCTTGAGCAAGTAAATTGAACTTATGGTTCACACCGGCCTTGGCCCAGTTTTTTTGTGCTCGGCGTTTTTTTCAACTGCGCATATTTGAAGGCATAAATGGGGCGTGAATAAACGAATTTCGTAATTTAAAAACTGTAAAACCCGTTTTTACGTCAAAAACTACCCAGAAAAGGAATTAAAAATATGGTGAGAGTAGTTCTTGAAATGTCTGTATTTCTCTGCGAACGTGGGCATTTAGCGGAAACTATTGCTGCAGTGTGTTTATAATGTGTGTTTGTAGGCTACAGTAGAGTAGTTTATGCATTGACTGTATTATATGGAGCTATCCATGCTGTCCTTAATACTCCGCTAACCAATGTGCTTATGTTGTCATATTCAGGACCTGGTATTTTCGCTGTTGTCTATTATGCCGGTCATGGCTTTGAGCTAGAAGGGGAGAACTACCTGGTGCCTGTTGACGTAACCGGTCCAAATACGAATGGTTGCATCAGAGCCCAAGAGTTCTTGCAAGAAATGCAGAGCTGTGGGACACTTCTTAACCTAATGTTCCTCGACTGTTGTAGATCAAGGTATGGCAGCCTTTCAGGTTTTTCACCGTTAGATATGTGTTGAAAAGCCCTAACCTTTCTCAGCTGTCACCATGAGCTGACTGATTGGGCGTATAGTTTTATTTGTGATCTATTGGATTCACATACGAGATGATTTATCAAGTCATGACTTATAAGTGATTTAATTATTTTTTTGTGTAGAGTCAGAGATTCAAAGCCACCGAGTTGTTATTTAAAGCGAAGCTCCAAAGGAAACACCATTATCGCATACTCGTGGTGAGTTTATCGAGAATCCATTCCCCTTACGACCTTTAGAGCTTTTTTTCTGAAGTCTGAAGAACACCACTATTCGCCTGCACATGTCTCTGATGAATGTATATTTTAAGTTAGCCATTACCATTGTTCTCACATCGTTTCACACATGCTTTGTGTTGTGATTTTATTTTGTATCATTGCCATTTTTGCATTGTATTGTATTGTGTTGTGTTAATACTATATTTTTTCAAAGCCTTACCCAGCATGGTGCATTTGAAGAGCCAAACCAGAAGAATGGGGTATATGCGAAACATCTTCTTCAGAATATTCGCAGGGATGCGCGCATCGAGAACATTCTAATGGATGTCAACGCAGGTATTAGTGGCGTTAATGGGCTGATTCTTGTTTCCTATAGGCTGAGTAGCAATCTATTTCGTTCTTCAGTAAGATTGGTACATGTGCTTTTTGTGTTTCGTACGTCCAGACTCGATGAAGTATGTATCATTTATGTTTACATTTATTTCAGCTGTCACGCTTTCCAGATCAGTCGAACAGCGGCCAACTTTCGAGTCTGATGCATACTTTGACTGCCGTCTTACTGCACCGATACTGCCGGAGGATGACATATCAATTGTCAAAGAACGGTCCCACCTCTGGAACGAAGGGAGTGGTAAGTAGATTCTTGTGTTCCTTTCGAATTCACATTCTGCTTTTCTTATCAGTTTTTCAGCCTTTTCCCTTTACCTCTATTGGTGTTCCATGCGCTCTACAACTGCTCACGATACACGCATGTTCCGTTGGATTTTCTATGGGATTCGCATCAATGGGTATGTTGACGCTGTTTATCTATTTACGGCTTGTAATTGTTTATTTACCGTATCACTGTTTTTCTGCAGTGCTACCCAAAGCAATGCTATTCAATTTGGATGACGTGGAAATCAGCTTGAATTTTGTCCCGGCCTTCAGTAACATGCTCTCTATAGAGCTGCGTGCCACTGTAACTGGACAGGCAGAGGTCAAGAATCTTGATTTCAAGGTTGATGTTTTTTCTGTAAGTTCGTGCACTTATCTAGTTGCTTTCATCGTCGTCTTAAATAATTTTAACTCGAATCAACGTTTGGTTATCTATTATGCATTTTTCTGTTCCTTACTTTATCGGGCACGTGCATTCCTGTGACTTCCTGTGCCTCACTATATGGTGCTATACCTTTTTGCACCTTATATATTCACTTATTTCATGCTACCTTATAAGTTATTGTGCAGAGCGGACCTAGCTCAAAATCTGATTAGTGCATAATTGTGGCCCAGTTGCTGTGACCACCCCCTATTTCTTATTAATAGTTGGGCCAAACCCATATTTGTAGAAACCATCGAAGTACTAACACACGAAAGAAAAGGAAAAAAGGAAATAACAAACAGCTTAAAACTGAAGACAGATTTTTCCAACATATTGACGGCAAACTCCTACACTCCTTGTGATATCAAATTCAAACTCTTCACCTTACTTTGAAAAATTACTTTAAATGCGTACTTTTACAGTTTCCATTTCGTATTGAGGGGCGCAGAATTGAAGCTTTTGGTTTTTCACGCTATTGACAGTACTTAATTTACGGTTCAGGTGATCAAACTGACTTATGATCAAGCACACCGAGTTGATTTGATTTGAGGAGGACATATGATTTGGTCAGTAATTTACTGAAAATGTACATGTCAATGCGTATTCTACGGGTCAAAGGTGCTTGCTCAAGATGAAATAATCCGTCGTAATCTTATTGGAGGCTAATGTCAGGTTCTGGTCTGCATTTTATTAAATCCCGATTACCAAGGCCCGCGAGCATAACGATAAACAAGAGGTGCATCTGGTGTTGTAAAAATTGTCGGAAGCTTGCTAAGCTTGCTTAGGACTCCAAAAATTATCGAAAAATCTATATTCAGATATTTATTATATTAATAATTGTTTTTATTAATTTATTCACATTTGTTGAAAATTCTGAGAGGTACGCTTGCACTTCTCTGGATCCCTCTCTGCTGTGCTGTAGTGTACTGTCTAGCTGTCTAGTGTAGTGTGGTGTATTGCTCTATTAAAAACTTTACTGTACTGTACTGTCCTTTATTTGCAACTGCATCATACTCTACGATACCGTGCTGTTCTGTGGATGAAACTCTACTATTTTGCTTTCACCTTAACATGAGTTAGATTTATCATTGCTTGGATGATTTGTTGATTGCGGTATTATCCTGTTTTCAGCCACTTTTTGCGAGAATTTTCCATAAATCCAAAGATATTCTCAAACCAGGAGACAAGAACATTCATATTGGCGACCTCAAAATTTTTCACCTACAGAAACTCGTTGTAAGTACCTTTATGTACTATTTCACTTAGACGTACCTACCTCACACATCGTTAAGGACCGTAGCACCAGAAATCCTATGCTAACAACAGCCTTGGAATCCAGATGCAAGGAGCAAATTAAGTGGAAACTAATAGCCCATTCTATATCAGTCTTTTGTTAAACCAAGGGTATAAATTGTGGAGCAGTTTAAAAGATGGGATGTTTGCCTTATTCTGCCAAAACCTGTTAATTATGGTACTTTTAATTTTGAGATTCCATCATGTTTTGATGAGTATGTTAGGTTACATATGGGCATGTTCATACGGCATGCCCACTCAGCAGGATGTCTGATTTTATCTCTGCATTTTCGTTATGACAGAATGAAAATGTTTTGCTCTCAATGGAGTTTACTACCTCAAGATACAGCAAGTTGCTGAAACTGGATTTCGAGACGCCACTGATAGCAGGTATTACGAGTAAATTCCACGAGTGGATTATGGATCGGGATTACTTTCCCAGCTCCATAGGCTCGTCCTCCTGGCTTTAGATCGACTAAAGGGTCGATCAATCAATAATCCACGTGCGGTGGATTTTTGTTGTGCTAAATCGGAAAATTCCACACCTGTCGAATTTTTGGGCTACTGATGATTCGTAAAGCAGATTGCAATGCCATCTAACTGCTATTGATGAATGCTAAATTGACTCAATGCATCAAACTTAGTCGCTCTATAGTTTTGTTATACATTTATATGCACGTTGGCAACTACAGAGCTGTGCACTGCTATTGTGCGATTCTATTTGAGAAAGTTGCTCATTGTCAGACCATGTATCGAGGCGACAAACTATCTAAAGCTCTGTGAAATCCTATAGCGTAGAAATATTTAGACCAGCTGGTATTTTTGTATAGCCAACTGCAGGGTAGATAATTCATCCAGTGTACATCCAAGCAAGGGTGGGACAAGCAAGGATGGGAGATTGTCAAATTAACATTTATTTGTTACAATAAATACTCCCATACAGGAATCAGGGGAATAAGAACCATCTAGGTTCATGTTTTTATTGTTTATGTAGAATATTGTATTCAAGCAATGCTAGTTTCACCGTTTCTCATAAGCGGCTGTTTACAATATCTTTTTCGACACTGAGCGACTTTCTTGAGTTGGTATTATATGTTTGTTAAAACTAATTTCACACGCAAATTGATAATCGATTTCAAGCTATTAATATGCAGATGTAGATCCCCTTGCAACACTATATCATATGACAGTGCCAACAGGACATTCATAGGGGAAGAGGCATAATGCTATTGCAGGGTTTATGCTTGTCGAGTGTTTATGCTTTTAATCAATGTTTTTTGTTGTTCGGTTATAAGATGATAGCCGCTGTGTTTCATATGTGCGCACCTGGGTTTATCAATCTATTAGAGGTGCCGCCATATGCCATTTGTTTTTTCAGTAAGTACAATATTTTGTGCGCACTCGCGGACATTGAGTATGCAGTAATATAATTTCACAGTATTGTTTTTTGATAAATATTTTGGTTTCGTTTCGTTGGATAAATGTTAGCCAAGGCTGTAAAGACGTGTCTTTTTGCTATGACTTTCAGTTGAAGTATAATACCATAGGATCAAGGAATTGATGGTGGCTTCAATTGTCGCGGAGTTCGCAAAACAGTCTGTCTGCAAGTGAAGAAGTCGATTCTAAGAAAAGAAAGATGAGTGTGTTGATCTTGTTCTTTATCAGTTCTTATTTTGAAGCGCTTTTCAATGCCCTTCACCGTAGATCTTCAAGAAGTTGGTACGTAATTTCGAAGAGAAGACGGCTTTCACGCTTTAAGCAAAAGTGGTATGTTAAAAGATGTTGGTAAGCGATGTTCTCTTCAGTTAGGAACGTCGATATCATCAAATCCCGAATGGAGATTATCTTGTCTCTCTGCAATCGGAAGCCTGTAAGAATCTTCGCCCTTCTATTATATTTTTTAGCACTAAATAGAATAATGTTAAACGTGGTTGATCTTGATTTAAGGATAGCTTTTATCTCTACATATGATGTGAATTTGATTGGAGCCGTTTACAAGACTATGGTATGACCAAGTAGTTGGTTCACGGAAAAACAAATGTGAAGAACAGAAGTATTTAACCGTATAATAATTACCTTGAACTTGTCGGAGATGCGATGGCGAGAATCACGAGGCACAAGGTTGGCGAAGATACAAATGCCACAAATGGACAAATTGATCATCATAGAGACCCATGTCCTTGTGACCCCACGTGTCATCTCTATTTCCATTTGACCATTCTTTTGAGATTTGCATGGAGTATGGCGATGGAGGCAGGGAATAATAAACGAGAGGACGTTGCTGCTGACCCTGGATGACGTTTGCTTCACAAGCATTCAACGAATCCCAGTTATCCTGTATATGGGGAGATAACATTCCTGTTACCGATGTGGAAGAGGGCCCTTTTATTTTTACTCTGCAAAAAATACCCTAATCAGCACGAGCGTCTGAGCCAGTTAAAAGTAATGTTTGTCCAGATCTTCTTCTGGCTTTTATTTCAAAGCCGTCATTCCAAAAAATGGAAGCTTCTGGTGTGACTTGAAAATGAAACTGATTCTGTGGTATAGGCGTGGAGTAAATATGAACACCAAATGCAGGCTTGTGCTGCTAACAGAATTGCTCGTAAATAATAAGCTCTATGATAATAGTAGTACGATTGTGAAAATTATGTTTCTTCATGCACATGGGTTAAGAAATAAGTGCCAGAATTTAATTTGTTGGATGTTTTCGATTTGCTTTGATATAACATTTTCGAAGGAGACCCAATTCACCCCTTCACACTTTCACGCATTTGGGAAAGACAGTCCTCTTTTTCCTTTGGCTCTAATCGTATTGCTGGGGTTGCTCTTCCACTAAACAACAGTTTCTACTTTCTCCCACAAGTTTTCCTCTTTCCCATGTGACGTTAAAGGTCGTTAGATGAACGAATGTTTAGAACTTGACTCATCAAAGATATAAAAAGTCGACCTTATAACACCAAACATGACTGGTGCGAGGTCGACTTTTTATATCTTTATTTTCTATGATTAAAGGTCTATTCTTGGTGGTGACTTCAATTGTATCGAAGATACTTGAACATGCTGGTGTCTTTTTTCTTTCTCCATTCAATGTCCCAAAACATGGCGACAAGTTTTCCAAACCATACATTTCTGCCTGGCTATAATTTCAATTTGCAAATATAATTTGCTGACTGACACAGTAACATAAATAAATGGACAAATGGACAAATTGAGCCTATGAGTTCATTAACTGTTGTGTCCCGCTTTCATAATAGATTGTAACTCAAAAGAATAAAATGCTCTGATATAAATACACCTATACCATCCTAACGCAACTAACCTACTATTTACTTCTTGACAATTCAACATTTTTAATTCAATTCAAATCTGGTGCGTATATTTACGGAATAAATATTATGATCATGTATAATGTACAAGAAAATATTGGGAATTCCCTGATTATTAAAGCAATCACTTATATCTTTCAACAAAATTAATATGGTCGCCAAATTCATTGTAGCTCTTGAGCAAATTCTAATCGCCAAATCCTCAGGTAGATAGAATTTCAGATTTGAAAGTTTCTCTAATGCGACCAGCACCCATCGAAACCTGCAATAAATTATAAAATCAATGATAGCAGAGAAGCCACCCATGGTTGTGCTATTCACGAGTAAGCAAGCAATATTGATTTGTCTCCTCCAGAAGCATTTCAGATGATGTTGGCCTGTGGATTCATACACCATGCTATAAAAACACCGTTAGCTCAAAAATTGTCTATGATTGCTCGACAATAGGTGAAAAATCGCACAGCATTGCACATGTTGGATGCAGGATACAATCGATCAATAGAACTCACCAGTTCGAACCAGAAATGACCATCTTTCATAATGTTTATCCACTAATTCAGGGCTTCGAATGACCAGCCTAACCCAATACAGCAGTTTCTGTCGATTGAGTCCAGCGCAGACCAACGCTCGAAACATTGCATCGTAGCTACGCTTTCGGGTTCATGAGACGACTTAATCTTGTGCAGAGCAGTAAGTAGTGTCTGGTAAATGAAAGAACTTTGTTCATATTCAATGTATAAGCAATGCTAATATTAACTTTACAGCGGATATAAAAGACTCTTATGCTAAGTTGATAGTAACTGTGCGAAGTAGAAAAAGGCTTACCTGTCTTGGTGTTTCTTGTGTTCCTCCAAGGTCAACACCAAATGATTCAGATAATTTCACATTTGGTTGGTTATTAAACCGATTGCCATGCTAAAAATAAACAGCATTTGCAGCATGTCATGCCAAATATAAACAACAAATAGCACAGCATGTAATACGATCATAGAAGCATTGCAAAAGCTTTCGTTCCCACATTGAGGCATGTTGGGCTTGGTCAAATGATTAAAGATTATAACAAATTACATTTCCAAGAGATAAACTGAAGAATTTTTACGACTCCTCACTTGACTTATCTAACTACAATAGAGCCTCCATATAATAGACACCTAGGAGGTCGACGAGTTTTTCCGTTGTAGAGAGATGACCGTTTGATAGAGGTTCCTTTTGCAAAGAGTTGACCAAATTTAAAAAAGCTTTTGAAAAATATAATTTGCCTGTTGTGTATGGGTGTCCATAAATAGAGGTTCCAGTGTACCACATCCCAATAACATTTTACGCACCGTGAGTGTCGACCAATAGCTCACATTAACTTCTAATGCTCTTGTCTAAATACACAAGGTGAAATGGTGAAGGAATTAAAGTTCACCTTCATCTTGTAAAATTCATTGAAAAATTCCCAGGCGTGCATCGAGCCTCCGAGGCTTGTTCTGGTCGACATACAGCCCAACAGTCTCCTTGTTGACAGCACAGAGGTCTCTATTGTCTGACGAGAGAACATAAAACCTTCAGCATCATAGTATGATAAAACTAATAAAGCAGTATACTTGCAAACATTCCTTTGAACCAACATGGCAAAAAAATCAATATAATACTAAGTAGTAGCAATACTTATGTTGCCCCTTATCTATCTATTGTAGATCAATCAGTGGGGAGTTGTGCTTCATAAATAAAATTAAAAACAGAAACAACAACCAAGTTCGCTATCAGCACATGATGGTAACAGCAATTTAAATACTGGATGAAAGATGGTACATTTATGGAGCGTTGTGACACACTCCATGATACCTTTCATGGCTGTTCATAGTATCATTTTCCACACATATTATTACAAGTAACATATTTTATAGACATAGTGGTGCATACCCTGCACAGGCCATGCTGCAGCAAGATCTTGAGAGATGGTGCCAGTTCATTTCTAACTTCTCGAATAATCTCTTCTTGAATAGCATTGTTCTTCTATAAAGAAAAGACTGCTATCAGAATAGCGCAAGTAAAGTGCAATGAAAAAAATAGCCTACCGTTAACCTTCGAATCCGCGTCCAGCCTTCATAAGCAGTAAACATGTTTTAACCTTAAGTACAAGCCCTAATAACCTAGGTATGGGTTTAAAGAATAAAATAATCTCAGACTTAGAACTTCCCACTGTACCGTTTCACTCTGTACTGTAATATCAGAATCGGAAGACGAGACAGACGAACTCCTGCTACGCGCCATTGATGTTGTGGACATCTGCCTTGCGAATGACCAGGACTTCCTCAACACGGGTGAACCAGGGCACGAATCTGCTTCTGAATCTGGATCCATCATGCCAAGCTCTTGTAGCTGCCTATGCAGTTTCGTAATTCTGTCTGTGGACATCTTCAAGTTGTCTAATGCATTCCTATTAGAGAGATAAGAGTTCGCTAAGCACCTCTACAAAATGGACTATAGCTGAATCCCTATTCATTGACACTTGTCTGCAGCATCCATATCCGGTACACAAATACTCACATTGCTCATCCCTTTTCAAAAACAACCTCTAACTCTCCAGGGGTTGGGCACCTCTCACGGACACTTGTTTGCAGCAACAAAAGCATCGATTACATAGGGGTCAGTTATATACAGGCTTCACTGTATGTCGATAATAGCATTGAATTGATAACAAAGCATTAAAGGTAGCATTTTGGTTGCAAAACCAGAAAGGAATCAGGTACATGGTTAAAGCAATAAAAAATTAAGCACATTTCTCCATCAATGTTCACATGTTCACATAACGCTTCATTTCAATATTATGTATTGAATATGCAGGGCGCTGACGGGAATTGTAAAGTTTTACTGTCCAAGAAAATCTCACAACTCACAACATATAGATTTAGACGTTCGGTATCTCTACTCTCAGGGCCCGTTTACATTTACATGATCCTGCTTACAATTTTAACTTTGCGTTTACATGGTGTTTTATCTCGTCCTGTTTTGCCCGGATGATCCCCCCTAGGCTGGGCGAGATATCCCTTCTTGCCTTTAAGCGAAAAATGAAAGCAATGCTTAGAATGTTCGATGCTTTATTAGAGGGCTTTATTAGATTTAAATGGCGGCAATATGTAAACAACTTACTGGTATCCTGTCGCAGCTGTGGCGACAGCAGACTTCCTCATCATATGTTCTTCGAAATGCTTTGCACTGCAGCCAAATTGACTGAAAAAAATGGAATAAGCAAAAGTAAAGGTCTAGGTTCATAGCTGCATCAGTAGAGAGCCTACTTTTAATGTTGCAGATGTATTTGCATATTAAATATCGATTTATTCTGGCATTCACTTGTTGCAAAAGCTGCCTGGTATGATAATGCAAAGCATACCTTATTGCGAATATTTGAAGAACAGCCAGAGCCTTTTTCATCACCGTCACACCTGCTTCACGAAGTCTCTACGATTAACAGAGACCAACTGCATAAGTGAAAAATCATCAAATTCACATGATACAACCTCGACAACGATGCCCAATAATGCCTTTGCTAAATAAACAATAGCAGTATGCAACTTGTGCAGTCGTTACGTTTGCACGCATTGGAAAAATCGACAGTCAAAAATTCCTCAGTAGTTACAAGTGAGTTGCAATAAAACCCGATTTACATAAAAACACGAAACTTCTGGCTTGATTTGCATTGCAACAATAAACAAATAATTAAACTTTCATTCCAGGTGATATACACTTATAGCATCTAAAATGAAACGCTAATCAATTCAGAGAGGCAAACTGCAAAAGTCCCCGGTGGCGTATTTGCAAAAGCAAAATATTAACTCGATTTGTATTTGATATTAAGCTGGGTAAAAACTATGCTTTATAATCTTTAATATCCTTGCACATGATTTCAGAAAGGGGGCTTTTTGGAGGATCACTAAATGCGATATGGAGTACTTACTTTTCTCTTCTCTTCGGAAAGCTGCAGGAATTTTGTGTGAGGTGCAGGTAAACCAGAATTAATTTCTCTTTCGCTGGTCCCACTATGACTGGCAGTATTTATCGAAGCATCGTTCGACTTCTTTCGAGTTGACTTCACTTTCTTCCCGGCCTAGAATCAACAAACACATAAAGATGTCAAGCAAAGCTAAACGTGATTGAAACAGAGAAACTATAGCGCTCCTTATAAATACGGTAAATTTATAATTGAACATGAAGAATAAAGCTTCCAAATAAATAGGGAAGGGATAGCTCTAGCTATTCTAACTACATATAGATAGAAAATCCCCTGTAACATAACCTCACCAGAAACTAAAAAGACGTTTGGTCAAAATTTCTCGTAAAATCAAAGGTCAACTCTGGAAATAATCTTCAAAAAGTCTTTATTTAACAGATATCTTCGTTATTATTGTAAATATTACATCTATTGTAAAAATATTTCAAATTTTAATGTAACTCGTAGCTTTTTCCTTTTACTGAATATGGTAATTTATGTTTTAATGGAGGGTCTCTTGAAAACCTTGAAACTCTTTAAAAGAATTAAATATGAACATGAAAATATAAGGTTATTAGCACTCATTACAGAAAACACACCGTATTTACTCAATTAAGCCCCGCTTGAGCGCTGATTCTGAACGAGCGCCATATGTGAGATCAAGTTGATTTAAAGAGCGCCGCACTATTTTTAGCTAAATGCAGGGCTAGCTCGAAACACCCTCAGAATCGCCGAGTACCCTAATTACAAAACAACGAAAAATCTTAAATCAACCTTGGCGATTTACTTCCTTCAATAATATCGTTTTTAAATTCAAAGCGAGTGTATATTGATTCGACAATTTCGAGTATTTTCATTAACACAACAATGTGGTCTTAAGAACTAATTATTGTGTAATTTATATGAATATATTACTAACTAAATATAGACAGGGAAATTCTTATAAGAATCTAGCAATCAGGGTAACCGGAATTCTGTTTTTTGAGACATGTTACTGGGGGGTTTGGGTTTCAAAATCCGCCAGGGGACAAAAAATTTTTGGCCCGGGGGTCATGTTATTGCTTACGTCATACCTTGCGGGTCAATAAAAATTTTTTTAATCAAACGTCAACAAAATTAATATCAACCGAAAGAGCACTTTAAACCAAGCAAAAAACGTATAAGAACTAGGGCCATAAAAGCTATATAGAAAAAAATATGAGCTCTTGAAAGTTTTGTAATGACGTCATCAGAATGGACTAAAGTTCAAATGATGTACTTTTTAAGTTATTTCGCATTGTAATGACATTTCCAATTAGGCCCATTCCCTGTCATCGCTATCACTACTGCTTTCACCATCGCTAGAATCGCCAAAAAAGATATAATTAAGTTCCGTGTCGTTTTAAAATGCATTTTTGTTGTTTTCACATTGACCTCCTTTCTTCTTCGCTTTCTACCATCTTTCCCAAACAGTGGTAGCTGATTACCCGAAAATGTGTTTTGAAGCACTATTGGTTTTGCGAAGATTTACTTTTAATTTTAATTGTAGATAAGTTTCAATATGCTTACCTTCATACCATACAGGCACAACAGATATCTCAGAGTCAGTGCGTAGCCACTGTTCATTATGTTTCTACCGAGCATTACTCTTTTACTGCACTGCAGCCATTCCATTAGCTGACAGTTTGCTCGTCTAAGGGCCTGTTCATATAAGCCCGCTTACCGGGCCAGCTCACTAAGCGAGACAGAAGTAAATTTTGTTCATATGAAAAAATTCCGTCCCGCCGGCCGGGATAGAAACTGTAACATGATATTTGTCACTTGAGAAATTGACAATGAAAACAATGATTGTGCATACGCAGTCGGCACGTTTCTGGCCCGGTAAGCGGGATGGAGTGTTCATATGAGAAATTTTCAAACCGGTTGCCGAGATCTCGGTAGTGCTCCAGTGAGATCTTTTCTAGCGGGCCAGCCCGCTTTCTCTGATTTAGTTTTCATTTTGGTTGTATAATCTTACCCTGGTTTTGATGTAGTTTTCTTCTTTTAGTCCATTGTAGCAATTTAGATGAAAGAATCTTACAACAATTCTCTCCATATCTTCACTAATAACTTCACATTCTCCAAACCCTTCTAATAATTTAAGGATACCGTTTCCGCCAAGCACTGTTAACACTGTTAACTCTTCCAGCTTCACACAAAGATCCACACCAACGTTATCTACTACTTCTTGGATGTCAACGCATTTATCACTATCTATCTCCATAAAGCATGGAAAGATGGCTTATATTTAGTGTAAGCATATACCAGGAGAATAAGTAGTAGATAACATTGGTGAGGATCTTTGTCTGAAGCTGGAAGAGTTAACAGTGTTAACAGTGCTTGGCGAAAACGGTATCCTTAAATTATTAGAAGGGTTTGGAGAATGTGAAGTTATTAGTGAAGATATGGAGAGCAATATTGTAGGATTCTTTCAACTAAATTGCTACAATGGACTAAAAGAAGAAACTGCATCAAAGCCAGGGTAAGATTATGCAACTCAAATGAAAACTAAATCATCAATGAGCCTGCCGGCCGACCCAAAATCCTTACAGCAACATATTGGACGAGCAAACGTTCAGCTAATTAAAAGGCTGCAGTGCGGTAAAAGAGTAATGCTCGGTAGAAACATAATGAACAGTGGCTGGAAGTTGGAGTGGAGCGGAGATATCTGTTGTGCTTGTATGGTATAAAGGTAAGCACATTGCAACTTATCTACAATTAAAATTAAAAGTAAATCTTCGTAAAATTTTAAAACGACACGGAACTTAATTATATCTTTTTGGCGATTCTAGCGATGGTGAAAGCAGTAGTGATAGCGATGACAGTGAATGGGCATAATTTGAAATGTCATTACAATGCGAAATAACTTAAAAAGTACATCATTTGAACTTTAGTCCATTCTGATGACGTCATTACAAAACTTTCAAGAGCTCATATTTTTTTCTATATAGCTTTTATGGCCCTAGTTCTTATACGTTTTTTGCTTGGTTTAAAATGCTCTTTCGATTGATATTAATTTTGTTGACGTTTGATTAAAAAAATTTTTATTGACCCGCAAGGTATGACGTAAGCAATAACATGACCCCCGGGCCAAAAATTTTTTGTCCCCTGGCGGATTTTGAAACCCAAACCCCCCAGTAACATGTCTCAAAAAACAGAATTCCGGTTACCCTGATTGCTAGATTCTTATAAGAATTTCCCTGTCTAATACGAAATGATTCATATAATTTTACCATTAATTAAATTCTGCTAATCTTAAAAACTTCTCATTTGCATCTTTATCGAGAAACGGGTCATCTAGTTCAGTTGTTGGTGCAATTGCATCATTAATTCCAGAAACATCAAAGCATTTTTTGATCAAATTAAGCTGGCCTCTCAAATGTTAGTTTCTCGTTTGACTAAATTAACCATGCATGTAAAGTTATAGCTGACAAAATTAAGCACTATCACACATTATGTTGCCAATTCTATTATTAAATAAAGTTTTAGTTCATTCTAAATTGTTCTTTTGCTGATCAATCGTACCAGATTTTAGGGAAATATACATCTCAAACTTCCTATTGTCATATTGGCAGTAAAAATCTCTGACGATAACATTTTCGCACAAAAATGATTTATTTTGGCAGGCTTTTTGGGAATTACTTTATTTTAAAGCTCTGAAAATTAAAGTAGTTCCGCGGTGTTCAATCGAGTAAATATGATATGAATAACGTCGAAGCAGGCTATAAAAAGTTTAGAGCAAATAGATTGGCATAGTAGCTGGAAGTGACTTTTCTATTGAATATTACAACAACTATTAAACGTATAGATTTAAAATATCACGCTTACACTCGTTGTTTCGTCTTGTTTTTCGTTAATTTTTTCATTGAGACGATTTGCAATGTTTTCATTGTCTGAAAGGTGAAAAATATTGATTACACACAATTTTTATAAGCAAGTGTATTATTGTATTATATTTTTTACTTACAGCACTTAGATAGTAGCTACAAACTTAAGGAGAAACAATACTGGGTGAAAGACAGCTAAGAAACTTGAAAAGATAAATGGTGTGTAACTAAAAGAATGTCGATACTCCTGTTAAACAGGATCCGCCCAGTGAACACCGAACGTACGAACATGAATATGAACATAAATAAAGATAAACGCAAGTGTATGTAGATTGCAATAGAATTGTATAAATGACAAATACTCTGCTACTGCTATTCAAGCATTTCAGTTTCGTCAATATAGCTAAATATGTAAATTAAAATTTTGCATTTATTCAAGCATATTTTATGGGATCTTTCTAAACGGTCGTCATTTGCATGCATCAGATTGACGCTCACGCAAATAATACACAAAAGAGGCTTTTAACCGAGTCTCAAAGCTTGTAAGAAGGCCATGAGCAACGGAGGTGTTTACAAGGTCAGACGCTTAGTTTAAAAATAACAGGCCAAACAACATCAGTAAAGTTGAAACTCACCTTTTAAGAATTCGACAAAATCCTCCATATCTTTGATTTGGGTTGTTAATTGAGAAATAAAATGTTCCTTCAATAAACAAAATAACGGAGTAACAGAAAGGTCCCTTCGGGTACCTTAAAAAGAGTGGGATAAAAACTACAACTGGGTCTTAAAACTACTGCACTTTAAAGGGCTGATCTCACGCTATCTTCTATTTCATTCCTGGGTAGTTTTGATGTAAAACACATACTGCAATTCTGAAATTTCAAAATTTATTCAGTAACATCTTTGTTCACAATTCCAAAAGTACAATATTAGTGCACTTATGGAAAATGTCGCGTTTACATGAAGAGGTGGACGGAGATCCTGGTAGATACCTGCCTTTTCTTGGGTAATTTGTTGGAATAATCATGCCAAAACATACAAAAAGCTTCTACATAAGTTAAGTAGATAAGTAAAAACTACCCAGAACTGTAAAAGAACGATAGTGTGGAATGTAGTTATTTAAGCTCAATATGAAAGAAGCACCTTCGCTTTTCCGGGGTTGACAAGCTAAAAAAAATAATCCGGCCATCAGTGACCCACCAGTATACTTGAAATTACTTTTAATACAGAGAAAATACTAAAGAATTGCTTTTGTACTCAAAATTAATACCTTCGCCATTGCTTTATCAATTTGATTTCTCATGTCTTCAGAGCTACAATAAAAACATAATAAAATATATTCTCCCGTGCGGGGAATCGAACCCCGGCCACGGCGGTGAAAACGCCGGATCCTAACCACTAGACCACACGGGAATGTTAACAGTTTCTGATGTGATCCGGGATAGATGCAATAACACCTTTGGAATTGGGAAAAACATGGTTGTTTCATGTCATATATTTTATCTAGCAAAATCCGTAGTTAAAAAAGAAAACGAAAGTATAAAGGCAAACCTCATGGCCTCAAATTCTTCTGTACTCATGTTTAATTTTGATCTACAATGAATAAAATAAAATGTTGATACAAATTATTTATTTTATGAGAAAGTTTTTTTCCAACCCAGTACTCAAACTTTCATATATTTCGGAAATTTCGGTACTACATTTCTCTCATGACTTGACGTTTGACAAATTTATGAAGTTTAATGTTACGGAGCATTCAAAGGTGCAATATGTTTTTTAAATAATCACATTGCTATTACCATCAGGAACTAGTGCCTATCAAATTACTATAATAGCTAATATAACTAAGAAGTATTAGGTGCTACGAATAACTAACTATGAAAGAAATCTGAACAAACCAAGTACAATGGGTTACACAAAGAAAACCCAACAAACACAAATTTCCTTTTTTACATATTATAATCATGAAGCCAAATATTTCACTTTTCTATGATTAATTTCTCTTTGAAATGTTCAGTATCACAATATTTCCGTTTACTTAGCTCAAGTGCTTTTCAAAAATCAAGCACTGAACTTTCTTAACCTTTTAAACAACCATGTACTTTATGTACATGGTTGTTTAAATAGTTAAAGGAGAACTGTCACCAAAAATTATCTTTACTTATTTTGGTTCGTTTTATTGCGTAGAATACGAAACCGAAGTCCGTTTTTCGAAACAACGCCTTGTTTTGGAGTTATTAAGCATTTAAAGTGTCCGGTACTGCCGGACAAATTCTCGTTGTTTTCTCGTTCCCGAGAATTTGTCACTTCCTTCTGACGTCATATGTGATCATTGGTTCTCGGCACGTACTCGTTCTCAGTAGTAATTCAAGCAATTTCGGCACAAGACGACTGGTTTGAAAGTGCTTATTTTTGGTGATTAAAATGGTAACTGCGGTGCTTACAACTGTTTGGAAGATAGTAGAAAGCAGGTTAATCCAGGTTTGCCAAGAAAGAAGACATTTGTCGTGTTTCCTAGTGATCCAAAGCTACGGAAAGAATGGGTTAGGAAAATGTGTCTCGTTAACTTTGTACCGCAACAACATTCCAGATTGAGGAGCGTTATAGTTTCTAAATTCAGTAGCAGCCCTTCTAAACTGAGTCCAAATCCAAAGATCATCCTCAGTAACACAATTTAAATTCTTTTCCTTGCAATTTCATCAAAACTCTGTCCTTTTCATGGCAACACAGACTTTCACGGCCTGTTGGCATTTCACAACAATGACCGCATTGGCACCTGAAACAAAATTTTATGAACGCGTAAGAAAATTACAACGATGAATAGGTGCTCTTCGTGTAGGCTATAATGACCCAGTTTGATTCAGATTCGTCAGAACTTGTTGATGATCCTCCCGACGAGTCTGGTTGTTGTTGGTTCTGTCTCCTCGATTCATACATGAAAAGCTGTATATCCATGGCCATTAAATCTATTTCATCATGACCAGAAATTTCCAATTCATAATTTTCATAGTTGCTTGCCATTTTGCAGGTAGACAGTTGACATAAATCGTGAAAATTCTCAGGCAAGCATTTTTCAATCACACAGATTCCAAGCGGGCCTGCGAACTTCCTGTTTTTGCAATGATCACATTTTGCGTCAACAGTGTCCGAAGCACTGTAAAGTTAGATTTTCCGAAAATTCTCGTTTTTTCAGAAAGAATCGATAATAACTCGAAAACTAGGCGTTGTTTCGAAAAACGGATTTCGGATTCGTATTTTACGCAATAAAACGAACCAAAATAAGTAAAGATAATTTTTGGTGACAGTTCTCCTTTAAGAAAGCACCTTTTCATAAAATGGGTATACAAGATTGGTACAAGCACCTTTTCATAAAATGGGTACAAGATTGATCTATAAAGCATAAAAAATTCTTAAAGGTTTAGTATGAATTGAAAAACTATTGAAAAATTAATCTTGTCTAGAGTCTTAGGCAGCATACCTTAATTGCTCAACAATAAATCCTTTTTTATCTGACTTTGATGTTTGAACATTATCTTTAAATAAATTTGCATTAGTTTCTTTTTGCTACAAGCAAAACAACAACTAAAATCAATAAATTTGTGGTGAAATCAGGTGAAAGAAGTATTCAAAAAGTCCGCACAAACCTTTGATGCATATTTTTCCAGTTCATCTAAAAGCAATTTCAGTTGCTCAGCCAAATTTCTTTGTCTTTCTTTTTCAGCAGCAAGTCTTTTATCGTAAGAATCAAAAGCCTGAAACAAAAATTGACTCACCAGTCACCCAGGTCAAAATAGTCATTTAATAACTCTTTGCAGGGTAGTGAAGTAAAATGGGGACAGAAAATCAGTTAAGGTCATACCATATGCGCTGTACAGGAAATGCATTGGATTTTGTTCTCATCTGGACCCATTGCTTCAGGACATCCAACAAATGCAAAATCTTCCAGTTCACGAAGTAATTTCTATAAACAAAAGCAAACATGTATAATGCTTAATATGTTAATAATACAACTTGGTCCTCTTAAAATAAATAAAATTTTCCCTGGCAAGGAAATAAGATAAAAAAAATATGCACATCTTGCTGTGGTCTTGGAGCAGATACAATTTGTTTCAATCTGAATTGCACCTGAAAAAAATAAACAGTAAATATATAATGAATAATTATCATCCAAAGATGTACTTCAAAAACATAACTCTAATAGTTCATGAATCACTAATAACAAAACAAGCAAAACTTTCTTGGGCAAAGTGTGTTGTCAGAGCCATAAGAGAGAAATTCAGCTGTTCTTGTTCACGCTCCAGCTTTAAAATCTGTTGATTTTCCTCCCTAAAAACAAAAATTCAAAAGAACCATAAATGTGTATGAAGTATACAAGATGGAAATGCATAGCTTTTCTTTCCGACAATAAATAGTGGATTATTGGATAATTCCTGGAACAATCCAATAAATTCTTCAGCTGTTCACTCTCACTTGCAACTGGTCTGCTCTTTTAATCATTGAATGGTGGATAAATTTGCATTTCTGTATGAACACAAGACAATACTGCATGATAAACTGGTATATATAGTGAAAATGTGCGACTTGAATGCCTGCTCGTTTTTCTCTCGAAAACTCATTCCAATTCTAATTTACCTTAAGTATAGCTTCAAAAATTAATTGAATGTATCAATACTATGTGAAATAATGTATCTCAAACTTAAAATAACTACTTTTATTGTGTAATAATAGTATCTTTGGTCTGATCGATTCCATGTCAATAAAAAAACTTAGCACGATCTGTTTCCCAAAAGCAAAATATTATCCACTACTCAAGAAAACAAAATTTTAAAGCTTGAACTTACAATTCATTATTTTCTCCCGTTGCTGAAGCATTCTCATCCGACGAAGCAGCTCCAAGAGGCGGCCATCTTTCGTTCGGTGGCTCATTTTCAGACTTCATCTTATAGGCCGACAAACTTTCATCATGAAAGTCGAAGGCTTCTTCAAACATATACTGCTCAAAGGCCATTCTTTAACGATTAAGAAGAATGTAAATCTATATCTTCATTTAAAAAACTTTAACTATCTTCCATGATAATAACTTGTATAACTGTAGAGCATCTGCGGACTAAATTCCAGACTGAGAAAGTTCTTCAAGCAGATTATCTATTTTCATTTTGTTCTTCAACATCTGCCAAAGAAAGGCGAAGGCCAAAGATTTTTCCTTCTGTCGTCGCCCCCTCACAAAACAACGCAAACCTCAATCCTCCTCCACCACGGTTTCCAAGTGAGCCCAGCAGTGAGGTGATGCGAGTCTCCTGTGCAGCGTCCTTGTTGTTTTGCCGACCGATGATCATGATAAATAATCGGAATTTAAGAGAGCAGTCAGCAGACTTTAGGAAGTGTAATGGCTGAATATTGAAAATTCTACCGCATAAGGCAAGTTTCAATGCACAAAACACATTTTCCTGCGCATAACACTCTTTTTGCGCATATTGCATTCCACTCTCATTTATTCCATCTGTACTTTTTGCATCAGTTCGTCTTGCTAGAAGCGGCAAATACGATGGCGGCTGCAAGTAGAGAAATTTTTTGTGATAGTCTTGATCGAGGTGTTCCATAGAAGGATATCTCAGACTTGGTTTAAAAAATGAAGAAATTTTTATTCGCTTAAATCAAAGGCCTGGAGTGCCCAGGGGGCGGGCACTCAAGACTTTTATATACGGGGACGTCAGTCCGAGAAGTTTACAGAGCCCTAAAAAATATCATAAAAAATTTCACAGTGACCCAAAAATATCATTGAAATTCTCTTTCAGTAATCCAAAAATATCAACAAAAATTGCATGCATTATTTTGTTGACATAAAATTTCTAATCTTTGACCCAAAAATATCACTTTGTCTTTCCTGAATTTTCGAACCCCAAAATATCGGTTTTAAGAAAAATAACTGACCCAAAAATATCGGACTCAAGTCCCCGTATATTAAAGTCTTCAGTGCCCCCCCCCCCTGGGCTGGAGTGAAATTGAGTTTGCGCCATTTGGAAAAACTTCTAATAGACAGGGAGCTTCTTATAAGAATCTGTAGTGTGCTCAGCAGCCTTACCAATGAGCACTTCAACTAACTAGCGAATCATAACACGCATTCTAACACTTAACCATATTTATCAACTATTATCTAAACAAACATATTCATTAGCCTTTTATAGTCAAACGTCTAACCATAACCTACTCTTAACCTTATTTGCTTTACACACACCCAACCTCGCAACTTATATTTAATCAAACGCAACATTTAGTTACTCAGTTAGTAGTTAATTAATTAAGCATTCATTTTGGTATCATACACACAAGAAAGAAATTGACATCGTTTCTCTTCGAGCCTTCTGACTACAAACTTCAAAGCAACTACGAAAGCTGGGTAAGTGTCTTGTAAACCTATTTCGATTAGTGATGATAGTAGCTACTCCAGCATTACTAAATTACTAAAAATCTAGCAATCAGGGTAACCGGAATTCTGTTTTTTGAGACATGTTGCTGGGGGGTTTGGGTTTCAAAATCCGCCAGGGGACAAAAAATGTTCGGCCCGGGGTCATGTTACTGCCTACGTCATATCTGTGAATTTTTTCATCAAACTTCAGCAAAATTTATATTAATCGAAAGAGGATATTAAACCAAGCAAAAAACGTATGAGAACTAGGGCCATAAAATTTGTATGGAAAAGAATATGAGCTCTTGAAATTTTTGTAATGACGTCATCAGAGTGGACTAAAGTTCAAATGATGTACTTTTTAAGCTATTTTTCAATGTAATGACATATCAAATTAGTCCCATTAGCTGTCATCGTTATCACTACTGCTTTCATCATCGCTAGAATCGCCAAAAAGATGTAATTAAGTTCCGTTGTATTTTCAAATGCAATTTCGTTGTTTTCATTGGCCTCCTTTCTTTTTCGCATTCTACCATCTTTCCCAAACGGTAGTAGCTGATAACCAGAAAACGTGCTTCGAAGCACAATTAATTTTGCGAAGATTTACTGTTAATTTTAATTGTCGATAAATTGCAACATGCTTACCTTCGTCAGCGCGTTTGAACTTCCTGCTTCTGTTCATTATGTTTCTACTGGGGATTACATTTTTACTGCACTGCAGCCATTCCATTAGTTGAAAGTTTGCTCGTCTAATATGTTGCTTTAAGGATTTTGGGTTGGCCGGCAGGTTCATTGAAGATTTAGTTTTCATTTTGGTTGTATAATCTTATCCTGGCTTTGATGTAGTTTTTTTCTTTTAGTCCACTGTAGCAATTTAGTTGAAAGAATCTTACAACATTTCTCTCCACTTCGTCACTAATAACTTCACATTCTCTAAACCCTTCTAATAATTTAAGGATATCGCTATCCTTAAATTATTAGAAGTTATTAACACTTTTAACACTTTTAACTTTCCAACGCCAAACGTAACTTTCTTTTAACTTTCCAGAAGTTAGAGATAACTTTGTTAGCACTGTGATAAAAAATGATGTAAATGTGACTTTGGAAGTTCTAAAGAATGAAACACTTCTAATAGTTGAATGTAATCACGAGGAAGGCAGACACAAGGATAGTTCTCCCTGTGCTTGGTGAAGACACGTCTGTCGTTCTTGTTTCAAAAGACAGAGATGTGTTCATTCTCCTTGTATATGCTTACGCCAAATATAAGCCATCCTTCCATGGTTCATGGAGATAGATAGTGATAAATACGTTGACATCCAAAAAGTACTAGATAACGTTGGTGGTGAGGATCTTTGTCTGAAGCTTCCGCATATAGTAACCACCACCACCACAAATTTTCAATTTTTTTTCAATATTCCTGTTTATTGTAGGTTCCTAAAAGGAACAAGAACTGTCTCGTTCCTCTTGCATGAATACCTTGAGTGGTAACCTTGAAACTAGCGACCTGAGCATTACCTAATGGAAAAATCTACAGTCAAATGACGACCAACCTACTAGTTCTCGGTCTAGCAGAATGGCTCCCCCATATGACATCGCCATATCTCAAATGGCTTTCAAAAAGAGCGCGATAGACATCACATAGTTTTGATTGAGAGAGAATATACTTGAGCTTCTTTAGAAACGATGAGCCACCCGCTAGTTTGCCTAAAAGTGCTCTATACTGGTCATTCCAGCAGAGGCCATCATCTACAATCATTCCGAAAGATTTAGTTTTCATCACAAGCTTTATTTCACATTTGTTTAGCTCTAGCGGTGGGAAGACTTAGATTAGGACTAAGCTTGTTTATTCGAAGCCAATCACTTATTTATGAGGGGCGTAACTGTGAAAGTTTTTGAAAGGCATTTTGATTTGCTGTAAGACTTTTATTTGCCTTTAAAAAACATTGTAGTTGATCGTGGACTATTTTGTCAAAAATTCTTGAAAAAACCGAGAGAATAGAAATGGGCCTATAACTGTTGGCATCATCCCTTTTCCCAGACTTGAAGATCGGAGCTACCCTAGCTATTTTTCAAATATCAGGAAATATCCCATTTTTCATTGATGAGTTGTAAATCAATGAGAGAGGGTAAGAAATGAAATCAGACGCATCTTTGACAAGAGTCACGGGTATCTTATGGGGCCCACTAGCTTTCCCATTCTTTGACTTTGCAGGACATTAAATACCTGATACGGACTGACCAGATTAAAACTAAAGCTCGTCTGTGGTTCTTTTGTTATATGTAGAAGGGGATCATCGTCCAGCTTGTTTTCTATTTTATCCGCCAGTTTTGGTCCAATTGTAACAAAGTGTTGGTTCAGTGCCTCCGCAACTTCTCTCTCTCCTGTCACTATCTTTCCATCTATGTTTGGACTAGAGATAGATGTGGCAGAGGCATTTCTGTCAAGTACTCTATTGATTGTTTTCCAAATACTCTTTGGGTCATTTTTATTTTCTTCAGTTAGACCGCGACAATATTCTCGAGTGGCCAAACGGATCGCATTGGTGCACCTATTACGTAGTTCTTTATACCTTGGCCAAAGTTGTGTATTCTTTGCGGCAGCTTTTTTCATTTTATCTCTTTTTAGCATTAATGCTCTAATTGCCGACGTAAGCCATGGCGCATATTCATTGCGTACCTTTATGACCCCCAGGGGTACATATAGATTCAAAAGCGACTCAAAAATCTCTTGAAATACTTGAGCCATCCTACACGGGTGGCTCAAGTATTTCAAGTATTTCACATTTAATTAATAATGACAATATTTTATTTTCAAATTTAGCAAGGGATGGGCTCCATCTTAATGATGGTGGGGTTAGAAAATATGCAGGTAATATTAGTAAATTTATAAGATACTGCTAGGAGAGTTGTTGCTCAGTAGCAGTAGGCAGCAAACCTAGGTCTCTTAGGTGCAGAAATGAATTGAAAATCGCCTTTCTTTCTTTGTCTTCTATAATAATAGGGCTAGAAAGCAAAAGCATGGCCTGAAGAAGGCGTTATAAGGTGCAAACGCAGCAGTAAGAATCGAAGACATAGCAACAACTCACGTTAATAAAGCTAACAACATAGAACGATGCTATTTAGATTAAATACAGCTGACACGACAAAACGATGCAATAACAAAACAAGATAGCTATGTAGCCAAGGGTTGTAAATGCAAAAGTTTACATAAAAAGTTATTAAAATGCTACTATAATTAGTATTTTCCCCTGTATTGTCAAACACTAGCAAGCAACGAAGCAAAAGCAAGGCAATGGGAAGCAGAGGTAAGACGATGCTGGGGCAATTTTATATATACTTGATAGGCTTCACTGGACCAGCGAGCAAGGGCTTTAATGAAATGGTCCGGGAAGCCCAACGAAGCTGCAGTAGTCGCTACACCAACCCGGAAACTGTGCAGAGTATAATGACCCTTCCAACCAGCCGATAAAAGAACCTGTTGCAACCGCCTGTAGAGTTTCTGGCGAGTCAACGGTGATCCATCTGCATGCATTTTTAGAGTACTTTTCTTTTCTTTTATGTAGCATCAACTTATTTATAGTATCAAATACGTATCAAATACGATCAAATACGTATTTATAGATTAGATTATTTATTATTAGACTATTTATTTCCGAAATTTTGCAAGTAAGTTTTTAATATGTAATTTTGTAGTTTTTTGCACGGCCCCCTGTAAAGCAGTCTATTTTGATTGACGGGGTTACCGTGGGTAAAAAATGTAAAATGAAAATGAAATGAAATGAAAAATGCCGGAACAATGGGCCTGATTGATGGCCCCGAAGGCGCATAAAGGTCATCAAGGTGGAGACTGGGCAAAGAGCAGTATCAGAGCGGGCCAAGACAACAGATCAACCTTTACCAAACTGATCTGTTTTAGAGCGAGGCAAATGGAGAAAAACATTATCTGGAACAGGGTATTTGTCAACAAAAAGGCTACCTGACGACAAATGAGACTGAGGGGAAAACTCGTGAGAATGTGAAGTAAATTCCCCTGCCCGTAAAAAATCGAAAAAGGCAGTACAGCACGCAGCCCAAAACATGACATCAGCGAAACTATCGAAGTTCAGCTACCATTTGATGGTATGTAACACAAAGGCTGTAATGGGAAGCTTGGTGGGTCTAGCAAAGGAGCTTTTAGTTCGACGAAGTCCTTTAATGGCCATAGGAATGCGACGAGTATTAACAAAAAGATCCTCATATCCTTGAGAAATATGCAGAGATCGAACAGCTGCGAGATACACCTTTAAAGTTGAAGCTTAACAGGACTGGCTCATCTTGCCGATAAAACGTAACAAAGTTAACTCTGTTAACTGAAGCTGGACAAGCAGAGCCATTTGCATGAAGGAAGTTGTTTGTTTCGCAGAATAAAAGAAACCGTTTCTGAGCTGAGGAATATGTTCTCTGAGTGTTAGATGATAACGCATTACTTGACAAGAACTGCCACGAGGAATCCAGGGGGGAATAAGCAGGTGTCCCAATACCTCCGGTGGTATTGGCCACGAGGTTAAATCCGCATCTGGGGCAGCGGCGAAAAAGGCCTGAAAATCAGAACGAGACAATGCATCACAGTGGCGGCGCCAGCTCCCAGCGGGTCCAGGGCAGCTAGTATCTCCCGATTGGCCACTTCACAAGACATGCTGAGACTGGTGGAGTCACTCAAAATTGTCCGACGAGAACAGAAGTCAGTCCAATGCTGTTTGCACAACACGTAAAAGAAAAACAAGGACGGTTACAATTTTATTTATTTAGTCCCAAGTAAGGGAGGGATGTAGTATTCATGCAATACCTCACGTGCACACAGCATGCACAGCATGTTATATTATGTAATAAGTTATGATGTAATGTAATATTGAATCAGTCAAGATACAGTTAAAACAGAATGTAGTCGTGTGCTGACTCCCTCTCGCTACAACTTCTAAAGATATTACAGTGGGGTCCGGTGTTGCAATGGCTAACAGCGTGGGTTCGACTGCTTTGGTGTCACAGCCATCCCAGGGCCCACCCATGGCTAATGTTGTACCAAGGCGTATCAGCTTCCTCGGCTTTGCCCCCGTGCCAGGATACCTGGTGGAGCAAATTCAGGCTAACCAATACGTTGATTTCACCCTATTGCGTCCTGAAAATCTGAAGAAGCTACCAGCCAGTGAGCCAACATCAACTCAGCTAGCTAAGCTGTTACGTACTGAACTGGGGCCGGTGCGTGACTTCCTTGATTGGGCTGAAGCTTGGGCCGTATACATGGGGATTGCTGTTAATAAGGCCCCTGAGAAGATTGCAGGTCTGATCAGCTATTTCTTGTTGCTTGCATCAGCATTCCGTGATATTGCAGGTGGGGGCTGGTTGGAGTACGACATTTCCTTCCGTAAGCATGTGGCGGAAAATCCGTCCACAAATTGGGGGGAGATCTTACCCACGCTCTGGATGACAACGGTGATGGCTAAGGCCTCAAAGTCTCCCAAATGGTCGTTTGTGTCACAAAGTCCGCGTTTCAGTTATCCCTGTTATCGCTGGAATAATGGTAACTGCGATATGGTCAACTGCCGTTTCCAGCATCAGTGCCAGTCGTGCAAGGGCGCGCACCCAGAGAATCGTTGCCCTAATAAGCAGTCCTCCTCAAGCCGCAAGCAACCTGTTGAGTCCTCGCCCCCTGTGGCGAGGAAGAGAGGTTATCAGAAATGACTATATGACCTTGATTTTAATTATAGTCAGCTTGATTTTTGTGATTTTCTGCTCTCTTTTTTGCCTGCCCCAGTTACTATTACACCATTGAATTTATACGTTTGGCAGTATTTTTTAGCCGATTCTACGTTTCTCGATGCGCATTATGTTTTGCACGGTTTGCGGTATGGTTTTAATCTAGGGGTCTCCTCGGGCCATGTGCGCCCAGCTACGCACAGTTGCCAGTCAGCTTATAATAAGCATGACATTATTGATAGTTATCTTGTGGAGGAGGTTAAGCTTGGTTCGATAGCTGGCCCCTTTCCAAAACTTCCAGCAACTAATTTGCACCTAAATCGTTTTGGCGTTATCCCAAAGTTGTCCCCAGGTAAGTTCAGGTTGATAACTGATCTATCGTTTCCACATTGCCATAGCGTGAATGACTTGATCGCACAATCTGAGGCAGCTTTCTCTTATGCCCGTATCCCAGAAGCAATTTCTCTTATTATGCAGTTAGGAAAAGGGGTACTAATAGCTAAGTTTGATATTCGACGGGCATATCGACTGTTGCTTGTTTGTCAAGAGCATTGCTATTTGCTGGGTATGTGCTGGAAAGAAAGTTTTTACATCGATTTAACATTGCCTTTTGGTTTACTGTCGGCCCCCAGGAACTTTACTCGGTTTGCGGATAGTTTGCAATTTATTTTCAGGCATGAAGCAAATATTCTGCATGTTCAGCATTACTTAGACGATTTGCTCCTGGCTGGTGCAGCGGTCTATCCGCTTTGCGAGCGGGATTCGCAAAATTGTTTTGCCCTTTACGAACTTTTGGGTGTTCCACTCGCAGCAGATAAAACCGAAGGGCCTTCGACTTCTCTTGCCTATTTAGGCTTTGTGTTAGATACTGAAGCTTTGGAGTTACGTTTACCGGAAGAGAAGCTTATTAAGATCAGAGCACAGTTGAGTTCTTGGGATCAACGAAAATCTGGTACCAAGCGTGACTTGTTATCATTAATTGGCAGCCTTCAACATTGTTGTCAAGCCATTGTTCTTGGTAGGCCTTTTCTTAGGCGTTTGATTGACAGGGCCTCTTCGGTAGCTGAATTGCATCATTTTGTCCGGTTGTCCATCTGGCAACGGGATGATCTTGCTTGGTGTTTAAGCTACTGCACGCCTGGAGCGGTCAAAGCTTGTTTCTTTTTCCTTCATGGGACAGCACTCTCTGCCTTTCTGTAACATCTGATGCAGCGGGCAGTGTTGGTTTTGCGGCTATTTACGGCCGGCATTGGTTTGCTCAAGTTTGGCCTCCAAATTCCGTAAATATCAATATTGCGGTTAAGGAGTTCATTTCTGTTTTATCTGCCAGTGTTTGGGGTCCGTCATGGGGGAGAAAGCGTATAATTTTTAGATGCGATAACATGGCCGTGGTGTTCGCTCTTCGTCGGGGCAGTTGCAGAGATCGTCGCTTGGCTTTTTTGTTGAGGGAATTATCTATTTTTGCTATTCTTCATTCCTTTACTTTTACTGCTATTCATGTACCTGGTATCCGTAATGCTCAGGCTGATGCATCAGTGGCGGCGTCAGGGGGGGAAATGGGGGGACTAGCCCCCCCACTTTTTCAGAAAGATCGTCTCTGAGATTCATGCAAATCCGATGAGAAATTGGGGGGGGGGGGGTAGGCCTACGTTCTGTGAATTGTGTCGCAAGATTATTTCAATGTAAAACACAAAATTTGTTTATCCCAATAAACAATTCAAAATTAAAGTCTACAGGTCAAGTCACGATTCTATTGGACATGTAAAACTTCCATATTTGAAATCATATATCAGCTTAAAATTCAAAGAGCATTAGGGGGTCTCCCATGAATTCCCATCTTGGAAGGGAATTCATGGGAGACGACGTTTTCCGACGTCCAACGCTGCTATTAACGGATGTTGTTTCAAAACATTTTCGCTGAGATTGACTCTCGTAACTATACCCATTTCTGTCGTTTCTGGGAAGGTTTTTGGTGTTGTTCTAGTAATGTATTCAGAAAGAGAAGTCAAAGGATCAAAGGATGATACTACTCTGTGTGTAACCGGCAGGGCATATTTTAGAGGGGTTTTTTTGGGCAAATGCCCCAGTAGGCCCCTCTTCGTGCCCCAGTAGTAACGTGGAAAACAGCATATTTGCCCCAGAAAATGGGCCCCTATGATCCTAACCACCGAAGTATATTTCTTTGTGATTTAGCATATTTTTAGTCACCAAGTATACTTCTTTTTCACTTCATCGTCTCCGTTTTCTTGCTTCCTTGTTCCCCGGTTTAGTCTAGTTGGTCTCTATGGTCTCTATAGAAACATCCCAAGGCAGTTTATTTTGCTTCTTTGTCAACGACCATAGTATTAACAGCAGCATTGTTATGACCCACGGCCGGCAGTTTTTGAATTTTTGCAACAAAAAGAACGGCGAAATACAAACCCTGACGAACATTTGTACAAAAGACAGGACTTTGTGAAAAAGTTTTTTTCAGTGGAATCTGGATGTATGTAAAAGTATACAAACGAACATTAATGATCTTAATACTACATTTTAAACTTATATTGGTATTGTGATTCTATGAATTGTTTCAACTATTCTTTTTAATACTGGCGTTTTCGAGTATGGTTTGGCACGAAACCATACAAATAGAGAGGCTCTGTGAAGAGCCTTACATATAGGTGCTCTCTTACAAACACGGACTCAGTAGGTTGCTATTGAGAAACCTGCACTATTTTAAAAAATTATAAACCATCCAGGCCCTATACCATATATGAAAGGCACCGTGGCTAATAAGTTCTCATGTGTATGGTCTGGCCTTGGATATGCTTTAAGAGTTTTGGGCCCCTTTTCATACGTTTGCCCCACTAGTTGCTAATCCTTAAAATATGCCCTGGTAACCGGATAACTTGAGGTAACCATCAATCTCTTGGTTCCAGCAACGAGCAAACTGTTTCAATCCGTAGAGGCTTCTTTGTAATTTACATACCTTCTCTGGGTACCTTTTATCTATGCATCCATCTGGCTGTTTCATGAAGATTTCTTGTTCAAGTTTTCCATTCAAAAAAGCAGTCTTAACGTCCATTTGATGTATCTCAAAGTCTAACGCATTAGCAATAGCCAGAACAGTTCGAATTGAATTATATCTTGCAACAGGTGCATATAATGCGTCATAATCAATTCCTGCCTCTTGGGAATATCCTTGCGCTACCAATCTTGCTTTATACCTGCTGATACTACCGTCGGAGTTTCTCTTGGTCTTAAATACCCATTTACAACCAACTAGGTTCTTATCTGCGGGTAGGTCTACCAACTCCCATGTTTCATTCTTTATGAGTGACTTGTATTCGCTTTCAATGGCTTTCTTCCATTGTGGAGCATGTTTTCCATTCAATGCTTCGTGAATATTTGTTGGTTCCATGCCATCAAATGTTGCAGTAGAACATTCTAAATCTTCATTTGTCCACCAATCTCCAGTGAGTGTACCTAACCTCTCTGGAACATTTCTCTTCCTTGTAGAACGTCTGGGTGGTTCATCCTCTTCTTTTACGGCATTAGGAATGTTATCTTCCTGTATTTGAACATCAACTCTGCCTTCAAATCTAAGATAATCATTATCTTTTTCAGAATGCGTATCAGGCAAATGAAATAAATCTTCTTCATTCCCTGTTATTTCATTTTTGAGCTGCTCAAGTTGAAAGTCATCTTCTAAGAGCTTTACATCTCGACTGCAGATCATTCTTTTCTTGCCTGCATCATAAAATTTGAATCCTTTGCTTGCAGCTGGATATCCAACGAATACACAACAAGTAGATTTTTCTTCTAGTTTAGTTCTTCTTTCCTTTGGTACATGTACGAATGCTTTACATCCAAAGACTTTCAAGTTACTTACATCAGGCTTCTTGCCATACATGCATTCGTAAGGTGTTAATCCGCTTAAAGCAACTGTTGGACTTCTGTTACGCAGGTACACGGCTGTATTCAAAGCTTTTGCCCAAAACCTCAGTGGCAATTTAGCATGATGTAACATAGATCTGGTACTTTCCATCAAAGTGCGATTTAGCCTTTCTGCAACGCCATTCTGCTGTGGACTCATTGGTATAGTTAGCTCTCTTCGTATACCACGATTTATGCAGAACTGATTGAATTCATCCGATACATACTCTCCTCCATTATCGGAGCGTAAACCTTTTACTTTCTTTTCAGTTAGGTTTTCCATCGTTGCAACATATTCTTTAAATTTACCAAATACTTCGCTCTTTTTCTTCAGGAAATAGATGACTGTATATCTTGAGAAATCATCTGTGAACGTGACGTAATATCGAGATCCTCCCACTGAGTCAATATTCACTATGCCAACATCGCTGTGAATTAATTCCAGTAAAGGCGGGTTTACACGATCGTTTTTTGCCAACATTTTTTTTGACATTGGACTGCGAAGCTGAAGAAGGATCGTGTAAATGGCCAAAATTGTTGGCTGGGAATGCTGTTTTTAATCCGCTTATCTGTTGTTAATCACCCATCGTTGTAAATTTTATTTTGATTCAAGGTCAAAATAAAATCGCTCCATCATTTTTTTTCAAAGACGCCGACAATGCCCGACGTCATGTTTGACTCGGAGGGTTTCGAGAATCACAAAGTTGGGGTGAAATAAGAAACACTAGACCTTTAATTTGCTTTTTCATCAACAGAACAAACAGGAATACTATATTTTTAGGTAAAATATAACAGTTTATACGCAAAAGGTTTTTAAACGAAAAATTAACAAGTGAATATTTACATATAGCAACACAACACAATTCAAACTGAAGAACATATCTATGAGAAATTTATACTATAAACACTTCCATTGCCATGGAACCTGTCCAGGCCCAAAAAAATGGTCTGCAAATGTCTGTCAAACACTTTCTGCAGAGGCCCTGCCCCTGGTATTGTTGCCTTTGGATCTGGGAGATAAAGGCTAAAGGCAAGGCATGTATTCGATTTCTCTTGTCTCCATCGTCGTTCGATAACAACGTTGCAGACCATTTTTTGGGCCTGGACAGGTTCCATGGCAATGGAAGTGTTTATAGTATAAATTTCTCATAGATATGTTCTTCAGTTTGAATTGTGTTGTGTTGCTATATGTATATATTCACTTGTTAATTTTTCGCTTAAAAACCTTTTGCATATAAACTGTTATACTTTACCTGAAAATATAGTATTCCTGTTTGTTCTGTTGATGAAAAAGCAAATTAAAGGTCTAGCAATGAGTTTACAGAATTCTCCTTTAAAAAGAACTTCATTTCCTCTTTCAGTTACGGTAGATAACGACAAAAGGTTTTTTCTCAACTTTGGAATAAGCAATACGTCTTTCAACACCAAGTTGATTCTCTTTGAGCCATCATAACAAGGCAATCTGATATTGCTCTTTCCATAGGCGAACACAATGCTGTTATCGGCAAGCTTTATCTCTCGAGGCGTAGAAAACTTCATGTAGTTGATCATTCCTGAGTTATTGAAACTCATGTGTTGTGACGCCCCCGAGTCTATCCACCAATCATCACATGCCTGTTTATCACTGTTGTTTACTGTCAAGGCAAAATCACCGTCACCGTCACCGGCATCTTGGTGTTCAACTGTGTTAGCAGATTCAGCCTGAAGTTTTGCTTTTCTATCTGCCTTTTTCTTAAAGCAATTCTTGGCGAAATGCCCTTCTTTTTGACAATAAAAGCATTTTTTGCGTGTGGACTCTGACCTTTTAATGCCAGCTTTGTTACTAAAAAGTGCATCGTCTTGCTTGATAACTTATACCCAATATACCCAATTCAACCTTTCTTCTGCTATCGTTTCCAATGCTGTTATCAGGTATTTATAGTCCTCCGTTAGGCTACCGATTAAAATAATTGCAAGATCCTTTTCTTCAATTTGATCTCCCACGGCCTCTAAATGATCCGATAAGGTTTTCAAGTAATTCACATGTTCTAACATTGTGACGCCTTTTTCCAACTTCGCTGAGTAGAGTTTACGACGATAAAATATCTTCTGCGACAAAGATTTCTTTTCGAAGTGCATTTGCAAATTATCCCAAGCCTCTTTCGAGTTTTCTGCTGATCGGACATAAATTTGAATGCTAGGTGCTACCGATAAACAAATTGTAGCCAAGGCCATATTTTCTCTTCGTTGGAATCTTTTTATTTCAGCGTTTGTAGCACCCTCTTCCAATACTTCGTTACCATTCACTATTTCCCATAAATCCTTTCCTATTAAGGCCATTTTCATTTGAAACTTCCAAGAATAATAGTTTTCCCCAGTGAGTTTCTCTACCTTGAAACCACTATCTTCCGCTGCTGTAGCCATCGTAAATTTCCACGAATAATACACAGTGTTGCGGAATATATCCTGCTCTGATTCTTTAGTTCGAAAGAACTTAGCCTTGAGTTTCAGAGTCTACTACTGAGAAACACACACACATGTCGTTTCATAATTTTCTCAATTCTCAATACAATCTCTGTGGGGAATCTTCAGACGCCGCGCTCAGTTCCCAGAGACACTGAATGAATCTCACTCGATTTTATGTAATTATTATAATAAACACAACCAATAATTGATAAGAAAAACACAACCTTCCAGTCTTGTCCGATTCCTAATCACATGCCCCTCTCACATGACTTTTGTCTATATATAAATCAATCACTTTATGTTGACAGCTATAGCTATGGTTACAAGATATAAGTCAGTTTCCGACACTCTCCCCCCATTTGAGTGCGACGCAGCTCTAATGTGAGATTTTAGAGTTCTTCATCTTCGTTTAGTTGGATTCCCGTTATTCTGTTGAATGCATCTTCTTTAGCTCCTCGACTTGCTCCACGTCTGGGTGCGAATTCCGCTGCAGTAGGGTTCAAACGGCTGCTGCTGAGATCTTGATCTTCGTTTTTGATCTCTCCGCCAATCTCTAAGTTTGAAATCAGTTGCACTGGTCTTTCCACAATATATCCTGTGCCAGTTCTGATTTTATAACCTCTTGTTATGCCATCTCTTCCGGTAATTCTTCCTTCAACGCGCCCAATCCTCCACGGACTCTTTTGCTTTAAAGTGTCCTTAATCAGGACGACTGATCCGTTTGGAACATATATCTGTGCTGCTCCAGCTGGTCGCTTTCTTTCTTCCAAGGCTTTAAGGTATTCCTCTATGAAGCGCTTTCGTAATTGTAGGCGGCAACGATTCATATATCTGACACGACGAGCCACTACTGTCTGTTCGTCTGAACTTGGCATTTGCTCCTCCAAGTTGGTAGCTGGTTGTCCTCTCAACAGGGTGTTTGGTGTTATAGCTGGTCTTTCGAAGTCTTCACCGAGATACGTGAGAGGTCTGTTGTTCATAAAGCATTCCACATCGAGGAGAGTTTCCTCAAACTCCGGTAGCGTTAGAAATGCCTTACCTATCGCCTTTCCTAGTGCTGACTTCATCATCCCGACTAACCTTTCAAAGAATCCACCCCACCAAGGGGCACGTGACATGTTGAACGTCCAATTTATGCTCTGCGAAGCTAAGTAGTTTCCAACATCTTCATCTTGCTTCAAACTGTTCAACCATTTCTTTGCAGCAATGAAGGTTTTTGCATTGTCACTGACGATTCGCTGTGGCTTCCCTCTTCTTGCTACAAACTCTTTCAATGACCTTTTGAATTCTGTAGCCGTCATATCCTTGCAGGCCTTCAGGTGCACTGCTCTAGTGCTAGCACAAGTGAACAGCAGAACGTACACTTTCAATGTTTCCTTATTGCTGGATTTGCAGTAAAATGGGCCTGCATAGTCCACCCCTGTTGTGGCAAATGGGTCAGTGAACTCTACCCGGAACGTGGGTAGTGAAGCCATCTTCAGGGCTGGCATCCCCTTTGCTCTTCTTTTCCTGCAGCTGTTGCACTTATGACATACTGATTTCACCATTTGTCGCAATCGAGGAATCCAATATTTCTGTCGTAAGGCTGCCATCGTTGCTTGTACTCCCCCATGCAGCGTAAGCCTGTGATAGTGCTCTACTATCCTTGTCGCTAACGGCTGATGTCTGGAGATATAGATTGGGTTGTATCCCGGTACTCTTCCCTCGCATCGCCATACTCCTGTTTGGTCCTGTTTCAGGTCAAATGAGCAGGTCTTATCCTGGGTTTCTTGTGCCATCTTGATCCATGCATTCTCTGCAGTCGTTATTTCATCTGCTGATAACGGTCCACAAAGTTTATGCTCGAGACGACAGTTGTCTGTGAATCGTTTCGTCCAAGCAGTAATCCGACACAATTTCCAATAGCCGTACTTTTGTAGAATCCTGTTTGTCCACTCCTGCTGCTCTGTGTTCACCTCATTGGCTGTTGCGAGGAGCGTTTTCTCGGTTTGCTTTGGTATAATCTCAGCAACCGCTTCTTTCGTTTGAGTAATCTCCGGTTGATTTGGCCAAAATTCTTCATTGATGAGCCAGTCTGGTCCTTTGAGCCAAAATTCATCAAGTTTAGCAGGAGGTATCCCTCTGGTACCAAGATCGCTTGGGTTCTCTTTGGTGGGGACATGGTGCCACACCCATTTACCCAAGTCTTGAATTGCACGTATACGATTCCGTACGTATACCGACCAAGTTCCTTTACTTGCAAGCCAATAGAGAACTGTCATACTGTCAGACCACATATGACACTCTTGAATTGAGTAAGTGCTCAGAGCTCCCTTCACGTGGCTTACCAGCTTGGCTAGCATATGAGCAGCAAAGAGCTCCAGTCTTGGAATGGAGGTATCCTTCGGCGCAATGCGTGATTTGGACACCAGTAAATTCTGACTAGCTGTCCCATCAGAGTTCTTGACTGATACATAAACGGCTGCACATATCGCTAATTTGCTCGCGTCTGCAAAGCCATGTATTATGAATTCATTTATACCATTGTCTGCAACATATCTCGGTATTGTAATATGATCACAGTTCTTTAATCCTTTGATCCATTGATTCCATCGCTTGCTAAGATCTTCAAGCACTGGTTCGTCCCATGTCACTTTCCTGAGGCATAGTTCACTGAACAGAATCTTTGCCGTTATCATTACAGGCGCAACCCACCCGTGCAAATCATAGATACTGTTGATCGAAGCTAAAACTTTCCTCTTAGTTATTGGTCCATTTGTTTCACTGAGAGGACTAAAGTCGACTTTAACTGTGTCTTCTGTTTTGTTCCATGGTATTCCCAGAATCTTTGTCGTCGTATTCTGGCTATCCTCTTGATTGAGTACTTGTTCTTTGTTTTGAACGGGACCAGTCTCCAGAGCACTCACGTTACTATGCCACTTATGAAGGGTAAAGCCCCCTTCATTCATTATTTCCGTTGATTCGACTTTAAACTTCTCAAGCTCTTGGAGAGAATCAGTCCCATACTGTATGTCGTCCACATACGTATCGAGCAGCAACGCCTTCGCTGTTTCCGGGTACTTGGTTAAGTAGTCCGACACATGTTTCTGTAATGTTGCTCCCAAGATGTAAGGGCTTGAAGCTGCCCCAAAAATTACTCTTGTAAATCTGTATTCAGCTGGCTTCCTTTCTTCAAGATTGTTGTACCACATGATTCGTTGTGCATCACGATCTGCTTCATCAATGCGTATCTGAAGAAAGGCCTTTTTTATGTCTCCCATAATGCAGTACCTTTTCATCCTATTCCTTAAAATGATGTCAAATAGTAATGGCTGTAGCGATGGCCCGGTCTCAAGGCAGTCGTTGAGCGATGGTTGATACTCGCTCTGTTTCGCTGAACAGTCATAAACTATTCTCAACTTGGTTGTCTCTGCACCCTCTCTGAACACTGGCTGATGAGGGATGTAGTGTACAACTTCTCCAGTCGGAGCATCTGGGGTCTTCTCAAGTACTCCTTCCTTAATCTGCTCTTGCATAATGTCATCGTAGTCTGCTAGCTTCCCTATCTTCTGCAATCGACGTATTGTGTTCGGCAGCCTTTTCTCTGCAAGTGCCTTGTTGTTTGGTAAGCTCATACGATCAGTCTTCCATGGCAGTCTTGTTTCATAGAAGTTCTCTTTGCTTTTGAGCAGATTGCTCGTAAAGCTCTCGTGGAACTCCTGCTCGTGGCCTGGTTCTTCCAATCCAAGAATGTCTAGCGAACAGAGTCTCTCGAACTCTGTTTTACTCGAGTTGAGAAAGAAACTCTTCTCTGCAGCTGACGAATCAGAACCAAGCCTCCCATATAGCATCCAACCCAGCATCGTGAACTCTGCACCTGGATCACAGTCTGGATTGTCTCCAAGCACTGGTTGTTCTGTTGTTCGAATCCTCTGGTAGTCCGCAGCCCCCAATATGACGTGTATTGGAAGCTGTTTCGCTGTTGTTGCTTCATCGCTGAATTCCAACCTCTTCAGTCTTCTGAATCTTTGCTTCAATTTCCTCACTTCTGGATTTGGCAAATAAGTTAGAACTCCCTTCTCGGCATTGATACAATTAACATCAAAATTGAAATCATCTCTCACCAAGGACTTGATGTTGACGTTGTAGATCTCCACTTGCCTTGTCACCGTCCCATACATTTGCTCAATGCACCTGGTTTCTGTGCGAGCCGGTTTCAATGATAGCTTCGATATCAGGTCCGAGCATACATAGGAGCTACTCGCTCCTGTGTCAATCATTATACGGGCCTCTTGTCCGTTGACTTTTGCCATTAAAGTTGCATGGATTGTCCGGGTTTCTCTACTTGATGCACTCATGTTTTTCTCTGAACCTTGTGTAGGCACTGTTGTCTCCTGTTTCTCACATATAGACGTGTGATGTTTCTGCCCACACTTTGTACAGCATCTAGAGTAGCAATTTGAGGCGGAATGTCCAGCTCCCGTACAGTTATAGCAGAGTTTCTTGCTCTTCAAGATCTCTCTTCGACTGGCTATGCTTAAGACCGTTGTACAGTCTACACTTTTATGTTGGCCATTTCCACAATACACACATCCTCCGAAGTTTCTTCTGCTATGCTGTCCATTGCCTAGAAGCATCTTGTCTCTTTGCTGAGATCTCTCTCGGTTTCCAAAGCTTCTATCAATATTCTCTCCAGACATCAATGGATTTCGCTCAACATACTTTCGCAAGTTCTCTGTAATGTCTTCCAGTTGCCACTCCTCCCAGTTATCATCAGCCTGAGCCAAAATCTCCCTGACTGGCCCAAGTTTATCCAATAGAGTGTACACTGTACTTTGGGCTGAATCTAATTTCTTGAGTGTTGCAAGCGTTCGCACTGTACGAGAAAGCTTGTTGTAAAATTCATGAACACTCGCTGTTTTATGAATGTTTGTGATCTGATGGAGATTCTCTATTTCTTTTATCAGTCCCTTCGTGGTCGCCACTTTCAGTGTGGGGAATCTTCAGACGCCGCGCTCAGTTCCCAGAGACACTGAATGAATCTCACTCGATTTTATGTAATTATTATAATAAACACAACCAATAATTGATAAGAAAAACACAACCTTCCAGTCTTGTCCGATTCCTAATCACATGCCCCTCTCACATGACTTTTGTCTATATATAAATCAATCACTTTATGTTGACAGCTATAGCTATGGTTACAAGATATAAGTCAGTTTCCGACATCTCTCCTAAATTTTACAAAACCAATTTACTTAAAGATATCAAAAGGAAATTACGTGATTATTGTTAATTGAAATTGTCCAATAGGAGTAAACTAGGAAGAGTTTACCCATGAAAAACAAGTTAGTCATTTCCCTAACCTCGTCTTGTATTAGAGGCTATCACGTAAATGCTACAATGTATAACAAAAGGAAGAAAAAATACATGACTAATAAAGCATGCCGTACCTGTAGGCAAACTATGAATGAAATAAGTAGTTAAATGAATATAAAAGTAAAAAACAAAAGCATGCGCTGTGCGGTACTGCGCAAGGTCTTGAAGCCATATTCGCAATACACAGAATTAAATCTCCGATTTCAGAAAAAACTATTAAAACATGTAGCCTGGGCCCATAACCTGTTAAAAGGTATATGCACTCAAGGAAGATCCAATATTATAATGAATGTAACGATAACAAAACAGAACTAGTACAAGTAATTAGGTCGTGAACAAGAAAAGCATAAAGATCAACATTTTAGCGTCCAACTGCGCAGTTACATAATCAGTCCATATATAGATAAAATATTAACAATAATAATGATAACAAAGATAAAGATGCGAGTCATTTCAACATATAGCACTGCAAAAGACAGTTTTGTGTGAATCCAGTTTGTGACGGATGAAAATTGGCAGTTCTCGTATTTCTGCAATCTTTGTAGATAATACGGATATATATTTTTCGGCTTCTCTTTTTGAACCACAATTGTGGGCAAAGACCAAAGGTGTGAATTAGCCATGCTCAACTTGTAAAACGCGTTGACTGTACGCACGTTTCTTCTCTCTTTCGTTGGCTGCAAACGTGTTCTTTAGCTTTCGGTTTCGGTATGACGGTGCAAATGGGTTGAAAACCCTTACATCAAAAAATGCACTTTGTTCCCTCTGCCAGAGGCCACGCACTCTAATATCAAGTCTCGCTTCTTCTGATGTGTTTGAATTTCTCGGCAGTTGTTCACCACTAAGAAGCTGTAGAGCTGGCGCAATACCAACATCGTTCGAAATTTCAGTTGCAAACTTGCCGAGAAGATCACGTAACTGACTGATTTCATTGGCAATTTCATGCGACTGATTTCATTGGCAATTTCATTCTTCGGTTTCTTCAACTCACTATTGTTCAGCGTTAATTCAGTGCAAATTGGAAATCACTTGCACTTAGCAAAAGTTACTACCCCTGTCGTTGAATAATAGCATATTTTGCAAGAATTCAACAAACTATCAAGTACCCTATAGAAAGTGAAAATATTCGCAAATGGCAAAGCATGCATATTGGAATTCATTTGCGTTTATCAAAAGTTACTACAACTATCGTTGAATAATAACATATTTTGTGAAATATCAACGAATATTCAAGTCCCCTATAGAAAGCGACAATGTTTGCAAATGGCAAAATGTGCGTATTGGAAATCACTTGCATTTATTCAAAGTTACTACCAATATCGTTGCATAATAGCATATTTTGCAAAAATTTAAAAACTCTTCAAGTCCCTTATAGAAAGCGAAGATTTTGGCAAATGGCAAAGTATGCTTATTGGAAATCAATTCCATTTATCAAAAGTAACTTCCACTATCGTTGCAAAATCGCGTATTTTGCAAAAGTTCAAAAAAGTTTCAAGTCCCCTATAGAAAGGGATAATTTTTGCAAATGTCAAAGTATGCATATTTGAAAACACTTGCATTTATCAAAGGTTACTACCAATATCGTTGCATAATAGCATATTTTACAATAATTCAAAGAAATGTGAAGTCCCCTATAGAAACCGATAATTTTCGCAAATGTCAAAGTATGCATATTGGAGATCATCTACATTTATCAAAATTTACTACCTCAATCGTTGAATAATCACATGTTTTGCGAAATTTTAACGAACTGTCAAGTCCGCCTTAGAAATCGAAAATTGTGGCAAATGGCAAAGTTTGCATATTGAAAATCATTTCTATTTATCAAAAGTCATTACCACTATTGTTGAATAGTCGCATATTTTGCAAATTTTCTACGAATTGTCATGTCCCAAATAGAAAATGAAAATATCTGCAAATGGCAAAGTATGAAAATTGAAATCACTTTAATTTATTAAAAGTTACTACCAATATCATTGCATAATAGTATATTTTGCAAAAATTAAAAAAAATTCAACTCCCCTATAGAGAGCTAAAACTTCGCAAATGGAAAATATGCACATTGTAAATCATTTGCATTTATGAAAAGTTACTACCACTATCGTTGAACAACAGCATATTTTGCAAAAAATCAAAAAATTGTCAAGTGCCTTATAGAAAGTGATAACTTTCGCAAATGTCAAAATATGCATATTAGAAATCATTTACATTTATCAAAAGTGACTACCCCTATCGTTCAATAATCGCATGTTTTGCGAAATTTCAACGGATTGTCAAGTCCGCTATAGAAGGCGAAAATTTTGGCAAATGGTAAAGTATGCATATTGGAAATCATTTCCATTTATTAAAAGTCACTACCGCTATTGTTCAATAGTCGCATATTTTGCAAATTTTCTACGAATTGTCATGTCCCAAATAGAAAATGAAAGTGTCTGCAAATAGCAAAGTATGGAAATTGGATATCATTTCAATTTATTAAAAGATGCTACCGATGCTAAAATTAATTGCCGGGGGCTCCCAATTAGAGGGGGGGGTAGATTTTTGTTGATTTTTATGAGATTTTGTCAAATTGAATACTCTGATATGAATTTTCAATACGCAAGTTGAAAAATTTAATAAGCGGGGGGGGGGGTCCTAATAAGAGCGGGGGGTGAAACATTTTCAAAAATTAATTAGCGGGGGGGGCGGCAATTAGGCACCTAAGAGTATAGAGAGCTAAAACTTCGTAAATGGAAAGTATGCATATTGGAAATCATTTGCATTTATCAAGAGTTGCTAAAACTATCTTTGAATAATCGCATATTTTGCAAAACTTCTACGAATTGTCATGTCCCATATAGAAAGCGAAAATTTTTGCAAATGGCGAAGTATGGAAATTGGAAATCATCTGCATTTCTCAAAAGTAACTACCATTATCCTTGCACAACCGCATATTTTGCAAAAGCTCAATGAATTATCAAGTGCCCTCTAGAAAGCGAAAATTTTCGCAAATGTCAAAGTTTGCATATTGCAGAACATTTCCATTTATGAAAAATTGCTGCCACTATCGTTCCACAACCGCATATTTTGCAAAAGATGCACATTGGAAATCTTTTCCATTGATCAAAAGTTTCTACCACTATCGTTGAATAATCGGATATTGTGCAAAAATTCAATGAATTGTCAAGTCCTTATTGAAAGCGAAAACTTTCCCAAATGTCAAAGTATGCATATTGGAAAACATTTCCATTTATGAAAAGTTGCTACCACTATTGTTGAAAGTCGCCTATTTTGGAAAAATTCAAAGAATTGTCAAGTCCCCTATAGAAAGCAATTATTTTCGCAAATGTGAAAGTTTGCATATTGGAAATGACTTGCATTTATCAAAAGTTACTACCACCATCGTTGCACAACAGCAAATTTTGCTAAAGTTCAAAAAAATTTCAACTCCCCTATAGAAAGCTAAAACTTCGCAAATGGACATAATGCACATTGGAAATCATTTGTATTTAACAATAACGGTCACAGAGTACAACAATAAAAACACAAGTGTATAAGTTGGAACTGTATCGTTGATACTATAATTTTGGCCGCAAATGGGGTCATACAGGCTGTGTATCTAATATTAGACTAGAGACTAAAACACACTTTTTGGCTGAAAATATGCAACCACTACCAATGTTCTATCGAGGCCAATAAGGCCCCGAAGCTATACGATGCGTCTCGCAGGTTTCACGGGACATGCCCAGTGAACTGTGCCAAAGCCTCCCCCACCCGTATTACTCGCGGTGTATAGCTCGTGCCCTACGGAACAAGCCAAGATGGTGAACTGTTCGAAGTGTGGTCACGAACACACTTGAAGAGTGGTTTGTGGAATTAACGAACTAAATTAACTAAGCCACTAAATAGGTGGCCAAACAGCCAAAATAACAGCCAAAGTATTTCTCCAAATCGCAGTACCGATGACTTTTTTTGGTTTTTTTTGTTATGGATGCGAAGTTGGAATGTCCGATTTGTGAATGCGAAGAATTAGGCTATTGTCCTCGGCTTGGCTACACTCTACCGGGCGAATATATCTCGTGTAGCAATTGCTTGACCAGCGACCAAGTAGCTTAATTATGTTTTCTGACGCATGCGCAGCTGCAACTGAGGTAGCAGCCCCAACACGAAAGCTATGTAATGTGTAGAGTGAGTTGCTGTTGACCGAAGTACCAAGAAGGCCTTGGATGATAGAAGTAAGTTTTGTACGCGTGAGAAACGTGTTGTCTGTGAATACGAAGGCGGGATAGTTGGGCCGTAGACTGCCGGCCATGTGCTTGTATAAGGTGCGGACGGGACAAAGTGAGGAGCCAGAAGCCGCAAAGTAAATTGTGTGGCTAATGCCAAAGGGGTCAGTTTTCGATGTTTTGATTTTGACAGACGCGGCGGTTGATGTCACACGTTTTTTTTTATAAGAAACCTGGCGCAAGGCCTAGTAGTAAAAGTTTCTTAATTTTTAGCCACAATTTAGTTCTAAAAGTTTCTTAAAAGTTTCTTAATTTAATGAAAAAATTTGCAGTGAAAACGAAGAAAAAAACGTTGATGTAGCAAAATATTAATATTATAACAAAGAAAAATCGTCAATGTGAAAAATCGTAATGTGGAGCCGACAATGTTATGCTTTGCACATAAAACACACTTACTGTAGTTGACATTTGTTCAACCCGTGAAAGAAAAACGTGTTTCCGAAATTTCTAATGTTTCTTAAATATTTCCTTGTAGTTCTAAAAGTTTCTTAAATTTTTGGGTGTCTAGATCTAGGTTTCTTATAAACCGGTTTCTTATAAAAGAAAACGTGTAATTGTATATCGTCAACGAGAAGGCAAGAAGAACGGGCGTCAAATGAGAGCGGTTGTGGGGCACAAAGTTCCGAAGAGCGTAGAAAGCCGAAAAAGGCCGTAGTAAAAGCCGCCCATATCTTGAGTTTATCGCCCTCGGGCCACGATGCTTTACATAGTTCATTTTTCAGCCTCTTTAAAATTCCAATTGTGATGGGAAATTTTTTATCACGTGATGTCAGGCCTTTTGTACGACGAAAGGCCCGTAAAGTAAGTTGTAATTGTGCCATGTCGGGAAGGTTGATTTGATGACCAAGTCATATCTTCCAGAACCGGACCGCAGCCAGATAAGCTCGGATGGTTGAGTAACAGGCAGTTCGGGCAAGGTGTGTAGCAAATAAACAAAGAGAAGATTCAGATGATGGATGGTCCTGCCCGCAAAATGCTTCGTATGAGGCTCGACCATTGTCGTATACGCGGTGCGAAGAGGGGGCTAATGACATCGACTGAAGATAGGAGCAATCGTGAATTAGACTTCTTAAATTAATGTTGATAAATCTAACCTCCTTATAATTTCAAATAAGAAAACAACAAATATTACAGTTAATATTAAAATTAATAACGATTCCATTAAAGAAAAAGACTACATAAAATATCTTGGCGCTCTTCTTGATAACAAATTAAACTGGAAACAACACGCTCAATATGTCAATAGGAAAATTTCAAAAGGCATCGGAATACTTGCGAAAATGAGACATTTTGTATCAACTGATATACTTAGACAATTATATCACGCTTTTATTGCTCCGCACATCAGATACGGCCTCATAAACTGGGGTAGTGCCTCAAAGTGCGCACTAATTTAAAGTGCCCCCACGGCTTTTTTTTTTATTTGTGAATTCAATAAAACTCGGTACGCTGACTTCATATTTGAAAATTATTTTTAAATCAGACGCGTAGTTCACGAGTTATAACGTGTGGAAGTGTCGATGCTTCGTCATTTTCGCCATTTTCCTTGTCTCACTTTTAGGACTGGGTCAAGTCCGACTATGACAAAACTGGGAAAATATGCCATATCGATGTGTTTTGGTAGCCCGTGCAAATGCACCCGATAAATCAAGATTTGTAGAGCTTCACAGGATTCAGCTTTAAGCTCCGCCACGAAGCAGTAACGAGAAAGAAATGGAGATTTCATCAATTCGCAACGACGGACGAAATTCTAAACTTCGCAGTTAGAAATGCCAGCATGCAACAATCAATTTCGGTGCAATAACGAAATTCATGTGTAGTAATAAAGAATTGTGTTGCACATTTTCTGAGCGACCGTGGATGCGATCGCCCCAGTATAGGTTGCCCCAGTATAGGTTCTCGCAGCCCCAGTATAGGTTGCAGATGATGTAATGTGATATCACGTGGTCAAGGCAGGAAATGGTGTAGGCATGTTGACGGCACCATGCCCAGCCCACAGTACAGTGAAAAAGAGCACCGTAGCCACTCGAATTAGGATGTACAAAAACGTTTTTACTTGTTTAATATATTTTTTGTCTTCTTGCTAGTTAACATAAACTATTTGCAGTATTATGTCCCGACTTTGGTGAAATAAAATGCCCTTGTGAATATCTTTAATCCTCTCGTTCACCCTCTAAGACAAAATTTGTCTTCGTTGCTCATTTCAGAAAATCGCAAACTCTGTTTACCAACTGCTCACCTTAGGCCCAAGATAGCTAGAATACTTTTGACTTATTACGTGACGTACTTTAATGCCACGCTAAAAGTACAGCAAGGTTTTGAATACGTACAACAACCAACTTTAAAATGGTCAGACTAATATTAAATTTATATACTTTACTTTAATATTATATTAAAGTATAGGTTTTACGCATCCAGCAAGAGTATAGGTTTTACTCATCCAGCAAGAGTATAGGTTTTACTCATCCAGCAAGAGTATAAGTTTTACTCATCCAGCAAGAGTATAGGTTTTACGCATCCAGCAAGAGTATAGGTTTTACTCGTCTAGCAAGAGTATAAGTTTTACTCATCCAGCAAGAGTATAGGTTTTACATATCCAGCAAGAGTATAGGTTTTACTCATCCAGCAAGAGTATAGGTTTTACGCATCCAGCAAGAGTATAGGTTTTACTCGTCTAGCAAGAGTATAAGTTTTACTCATCCAGCAAGAGTATAGGTTTTACGTATCCAGCAAGAGTATAGGTTTTACTCATCCAGCAAGAGTATAGGTTTTACTCATCCAGCAAGAGTATAGGTTTTACTCATCCAGCAAGAGTATAGGTTTTACTCATCCAGCAAGAGTATAAGTTTTACTCATCCAGCAAGAGTATAGGTTTTACGCATCCAGCAAGAGTATAGGTTTTACTCGTCTAGCAAGAGTATACGTTTTACTCATCCAGCAAGAGTATAGGTTTTACGTATCCAGCAAGAGTATAGGTTTTACTCATCCAGCAAGAACTGGCTCTTGGAACAAAAACCAAAAAGGTGGGCAGAAGTGTAATTTATCATTGAATCTTCATATTACTGTGGGAATTTACTTGACGATTGCTGCTGATTGGAATATTAAACGAGGGTTTATATGAGGTACCACTCAAGTGTTTTTGAAAACTGTAGACCGTGGAAGTCGAAGTTGTATAACAGGTCGAAGTCTTTTGGGTATGGTGCACTAACGTATACATAAATACCTGCCGGAAACATTTCACAATTATTCACTTTTATCCATACCTCAATGCTTCGATTATTAATTTTTTTGATATCTCAGGGGGGCTTCTATTCGAGGAGGCGTTTAAAAGAGGGGGCGTTTATTAATAAATATCTAATGATGATCGCACTTCGCGTGAAACTCTGAGTCACAACTAAAAAAAGTCTGGTTCCAGAAGTATAACTTTAAAAAACATCTAAATACAGTGGAATCCAGCTATAACGAACTCTGTATGGACTTAAAAAATAGTTCGCAATAGCGGGAGTTCGTTCTGCAGTATTCCAAACGCAAATGGGCCAGAATGTCTATTGGACCCCACTCAAGTATTCACGCTTATGTGGCACACTATGTTGTTCCAAAAAAAACAGCCTTTTGGATGACGATAACAGTTATTGTATTGTGAAGTATTACGAAGCAATTGGGAAATATACAAATACCAGAAAAATCTTCGGTACCTTCGTTGCCTATTTGTTTCCAACAGTAAAAATATGGCAACAAAAAGCTGAAATGTTAGCTGGTCATCCATTTCAATGGAAGAACCTATTTTGTTTAAATTTGATCACAATTTTAACTCAAAAATTCGTTGTATCGAGGGTATTTGTGGTCAGGGGATCGGAAGTTTGGTTCGTAATAACGAAAGTTCGTTATATCCAGGGTTCGTTATACAGGGAGTATTTACAGTAGGATTTACTTCCCAGAATCCAAGGGACCGAAGTTTTAGTTCATAATAACGGGACGTTCGTTATAAACAGGGTTCGTTATAGCGGGATTCCACTGTATCTAGTTATCTGGTTATCATCAATATCGTCTTCCTCGATGATGCTAATAGAAGGACCAGCTTCGGTTCTGTGTGCTTCATATACACGCCCCTCTACAAGGGGGTGTCTATTCGAATGGGCGTTTAATAGAAGGGAATTATTAAAAAAAAAAATTAATTAGGGGGCCTTTATTCGAGGGGGGCATTTAAAAGAAGGGGCGCGTTTAATCGGAGCATTACGGCTCCGATTAAATTCTGCTAATGAACGCACACTTCTTGGATACGCATAAGTATGGTCTTGCACTGAGAAGTCTGTTTTGCCAGAAAGAACACAATTTTAATCCTCAAATACCTTCACCAACATACAAGCTTTTATGCATTTGGCAACTGCTCATATTTCGATCTCGGTATGCAAGCTGCTTGATTTTCCACAAGTTGTCTTCTGTCAGCTTTGCAGAATAGTATGTGCTTGTTTTTTTTCTTCGAATCTCGTTACTTTGTTGTGATGCGAAACTTAGCGGTAATTTTCCGCTTCTTGAACAACCAAAGCTGCACGCCACACTTAATGTTCAGAGTAAATGAAAATCACCTCCCTCCAAAGTCTCTTCAACGAAATTCGAGAAATTATAAAATGGCCCCCTGGGGAAACTGAAGTGGACATGTCCACTCCACTCCGACCCCTTAGGGACGCCACTCAGGCATATTTCAGAAAACATCAAAACTTTTATGAATTTCGGTTTAGAAAGGACTGAACTTGCTCATTTCGATTTCATAACGCAACGAGTTTTTATCTATGCAGCAATGTTAAACTTGAAGACAATACGGAATTTTTTGCCTCGAAAATAAGAAACAACTGAAACTTTGTATACCAAAACATTAATATTTTTAAGCCAAATTGAGAAACCAAATTAAGTGCTGATCCAAGTTTCTTATAGGGTAGGTTTTTCAAAATTAGGGAAAAGACAAATAATGTGTTTTCAGTGATGCGAATTTCTATATAGGTAACCTCTTCATCGAGAATGTACTGAATTTGTTATACTGCCAATGTTCCAAAGCGAGTGAAATAAATGCGCAATAAAATTATTGTCATTTTAAACAAAAATGCCCAATAATATAACATTGAAAATAATTATTACCACCAAATAGTTGCCCTGGAGTAAATGGACTTGATTGCACTTGTGGTAAATCATACGTTGGAGAAACTAAAAAGAAAATATTGACAAGATATCTTGAGCATCAAAGAGACTCTATGCAAGGAAAATGGTCATCATCTGGTGTTACAGAGCATTGCAAACAATGTCATGGACAGTTTAATTGGCTAAATCCGACAACTCTAGCCATTGAGTCAACATACAAAAGTAGGAAGATAAGAGAAGCATTGGAGATCCAATGTATGAAAACGGGCCCAAATGAGGTAGAAGGCCTCAATCGAGATGCTGGTGTGAGCGTTAATTCACAAGTTTGGAGAGCTTTCTTCTACGATTGGAGGAAAACGCAACCAGGATTAAAACGATGGCAAAACTATTGGTGTACAGATGTAGCGTGTCAGAATTCGATTCTTTGTGACGACGATTCTTTTAGTGAACAATTTTTCGAACAACAACCGTTGGAAAACTCACTTCTGATGATGCCTGGCTCCAGGCCAGGTGAAAATTTAAATACATAAAAATCGAGGTTAGTTTTTTCCATACTGATGTTTATATATTGATTAACATTGAAAAAATATTTCGCTAGTGAGGTCAACTTAAAACCTGCAGATTTAAGACTGGTAATAAAACCAATAATGATACATCCGCCGTACTTTATGCCTTCGTATTCCTTGCAAAGAGGGGCAGCTAATAGATTACGGGGAAGGCCTGTAACGCCGCACCATTTTCCAGATGGGTTAAAAAAGCTTTTCCTACATTGAATTTTTGATACGAAGCTTTCTTGCAACATAACACCACTCGCACACAAATTTATGTGTCATACGTTTTTTTCTGAACTTTACATGAATATAGAACGGGCAAGCATTTCAGCAAGGAAAGCCTTTTGACGTTCCAAAGATCGTACTCTTAGGCGCCTTATTGCAGTCCCCCCCGCTAAATAATTTTTGAAAATTTTGCCACTCCCCACTCCACCAATTGATTTTGTGTTGAAAAAATCAATTTTGTGTCGGAAACTATGCACTCGATACTCATAACGGTTAATTTGAATTGAGTTTGTTATTTTGAAACAAGCAAATGATGGAAGGTAGTATCAGCTCGGGCAGAAAAACTTTGTTTGTCAGTTGGAAAAGTATACACTGCCGGACAGTTTTTATCATTTACACCCTCCCCCCGTAATTGGGACCCCCGCAAATTTATTCCTCATCTGCACGAAAACTTTCATAGCCTTTGCTGACGTGTGTTTTCTAATAAACGCCGCTTTTGAAGATGCGGCGTTCAATAGAGGGCGGCGTTCATTAGAGGGCGGCGTTTATTACAAATGCTTGGTTTAAAGTGCGGCATTCAACAGAGGGCGGCGTTCTTTAGAGGAAATACGGTACTGTCGTCGCTGGATGAGTAAAACCTATACTCTTGCTAGACAAGTAGAACCTATACTCTTGCTGGACGAGTAGACCCTATACTCTTGCGAATAGAACCCTATGCTTTTGTCGTGAAGATAGATAATAAACAAAGTAGTTGGATAAATTACGACATATCGTTAATTTGGATGAGTTTTTAATGTAATGTAATGGTTGTAGAATGTAAAATAATATTCGTCTACTACAACCAATATTCCTACAGGATGCATGAGGCTAGGAACCTTGCTTACTCTTGCGCACTGTTGGAATCTATGCTCTTGTCGTGGATTAACAAGACTTTAAACGATTTCGTCGTTATGAAATGTGTATTTATTGTGATTATTTCAAAATTGTAAGTTATGCGGTATGCTTGCCAAATGCCAAACTTTTGTTCACGAAAAGACGCGTTATGATGGGCCTAAAATTTTCATAAATATTTTCGGCCTTCAAGGAAACAAAGTCTGCATCTGTGATTTTCTGTTCAACATAAACAATGTAAACATGCTTTAGATGAACAACAAAATCAAGTTATTCGGGGCAAGATCAAGTATTTATTTTATCCCGGTGATAATATTTTGAAGATCCAACAAGACACAACAGTGCGAATATAAAACATTGAACATGGAATAGAAATGTTATAAAACCATATCACAACAACAAACTTTCATATAAGGGGCTGTGGTGTTCTGTTCTGTGGGCATAGTGCCGGCCACTTTGCACCAATATGTTTACGCCATTTCCTGCCTTGACCATGTGACATCACATTACATCATCTGCAACCTATACTGGGGCTGCGAGAACCTGTACTGGGGCAACCTATACTGGGGCGATCGCAACCAGCATGGGTGCATTTTCTACACTTGCGGTATCTAATAAAAATCGAATTGTTTCAAGTTTCTTCAACCACGAAGGTTGACCTACACGACGGATGCGTATGGCCTAAATCATATTACGTATAGAATTTTGATACACTTTTACTTCATCAGATACACAACAGAAAGATAATAGTTCAGATCCAGTTAATTGCCCAGAAAGTTCTCTTTCGACATTTCTTTTCTCGCTCACATCTCTTTCATAGCTTTCAGTGAAAGAGTTCTCACTCAATAGGATCAAATGCATCAGGTTCTCCTTCATCGGTCTGCTTTACTCTACGATACGATCAATCCTATCCCCTCGCCATCTTCGCATTCCTCGGCACTGCAATCCCTACTGTCATGAACTACTATCCGACTAAGAATGCTTAATTTATGGAAACTTTCTATTCAATTCTGATCATCAAAATTGCACAAATACCCACGAATACACATAACGAGACAAGACAGCGCAAACACTATCTATTATACTGAATCTAGGCCTACGCCCGCCGCGACTGAGCACAGTGAGCAGCCACTACATGGGAATTTTGTATTTCCTCCCCACAGCTGCAAACTCGTCAAAAACTTTTCAAATTCCAATCCCATTATGCGCCGACCTGTTTCTCATCATCAAAGTTAAAAAATCAAATACCAAGCTCATCGTTTGCGAGAAAAGCTCATGTCAAATTTGTTGCTTCAGTACGGGAAAATAACGGGGTCCGACTATGACATCATAGTCGGACTCGACCCAGTCCTAAAAGTGAGACACGAAAGTGTGAACGCAAACCTTCGTAACTCAGCAACTACTCGTCAGATCAAAAAAATATAAACGGTATCAGAATCAGCGCATTCGATTCTATACTTTTAGCTAATAAAAAAAAGCCGTAGGGGCACTTTTAAGTCATAGTCTCAAGAAAGCAGTTAGAATTATGTCTTCTGCAGATTTTAGAGCTAACTCACAGCCTTTATTTATTAAACTAGGTCTTTTAAACTTTGAAAGTCTTCACAAATTAGAAGTTGCTAAGTTCATGTATGACATAAGCAACAACAATTTAATATCGTTAATATGTGATTTGTTTCCAAAAACAAGAATGAGACATAGTTACAAATCCCGTCAAACCAGACAACTTGTCTTGGGGAATGTTAAACACGTGTACAGTGGAATCCCGCTATAACAAACTCTGTAGGGACCGAGAAAATAGTTCGCAATAGCGGGAGTTCGTTATACAGAAGGGACATTTTCTTATGAAGAACTACTTCCCAGAATCCAAGGGACCGGAGTTTTAGTTCGTAATAGCGGGAAGTTCGTTATAAACGGGGTTCGTTATAGCGGGATTCCACTGTGGCGTCAATTTTAAAACCAAGGAGTGTGAATAAATTCGCCGGGACAACGACTTGTTCTGGGGCTAACGGGACCCCCGGGTAATTAGAAAGATGTGTAGCGGTGTAAGCTTTGCAATACATGCATCGTGTGATGTATTGGCAAAAAAGAAAATGTGTAAATAATGCGTGCAATGAGTAACGTTGTATAATAAAAATATATATTTCAATAAAGTAATTATGATGCCACTATGGTAATAATTTTTATCAATATTGGTGACAGGATTAACTGCACATTATTAATCAGGGAAAGTAGACAGTACTTTTGTTGTTCTTTTAGAATGATAGGCTTAAAATTTGTGCGGAGACGCTGTGCAACCGGAGAGTGGATGCTTTCCCCCGCATCGGCTACATGTATGTAGGAATTGGCAATTTGGGTCGCGGCATTGGTTGTGGAAGTTGAAAAATTTGCAGTGGGCGTTGATGCTGAAAGGCGTGGTTTGGCTTAGGGGGGCCAGAACATTATTTTTGCGGGAGGAATTTGGCTGCATAGAACGTGCACGAAAGGGGTTGTCTTGCTGATGAGCTAGTGAGTAATCAGCCTGTGGTTGTGGTTTAACGTTAGGACAGGCCGCCGCAAAATGACCTTGTGTGTGACATTTGTAGCAAGCCACAGAATTTGTTGTAGCAACCGGGGTACCACAAAGAAATTTGTTGAATGCATATTCATCGACCAGCATAGAGAGGGATTGCTAGCAATGTTCATGCGGAAGGCGATGTTGTAGCGAAAACACGCTTGAAGGCAGGGCCTTTTTTAAGGATTTCCAAGTGGGGGGGCCAAAACTTGAAGGGGATCTATATTTTCAGAGAAACGGCCGGGTCAGGGGGAGCACATTAAAAAAAGTTTGGGGGTGTTGACATACTTGGGACCGACTTTTGCATGAACATTTCTTTGAAAACATTCAAATAATTCTGGCTACCTGAGGCGGCACCATGGTTGCCGCCGAAGGGGGAAATTTTACAAATTTAGTGCCTCAGATATCGCTAAAAAATGTATTTTTTTATAATCAATTTTCTCCAAAGATTATCTTTCCCAGTCGGTCCACATTTTTTCCAAGAGCTACAACACAAATCTACTATTAGTGGCCAATACCACTTTAAATTAGGCAGCCAGTTGAACTTAATGCTACCTATTTTTTGAGATTCGTGAAGCTAGACTCGTTTAAAAACAATTTTTAGGGCAGGATTGATTTTAATATTAATTTAGGACCAACTTTTTGGACCGACTCGGAAATCATTTGGAGGGTCTTCCCACACACCCCCTAGTGAGCGCCCCTAGTATTTCTACATTCGGTTATAACGGACAGAACAGACCACAGTTTTTCAACATTGAAGAAAGGACAGCAAAAAACTCGTTTCTGTATTATTGATATAATCAACAAGTCAAACTACACTTGTAAATAATATCAATAGGACTGGAAGCAAGCTAGATACTTTGTGAAAGATACCATTGAAAACACAGTGGAGTTAGCTTTCACACACAACGAGTCATTTGAATCATCATGATTGCAAATTGGAATTAAGTTGAAAAGATTTAACTGGGGGGCCACTTTTGTTGACTGGGGGGGCACCACGAGGGCTGGGGGGGCCAAGGCCCCCAGTCTGTATGTTAAAAAAGGCCCTGCTTGAAGGCTATATTCCCGAAAGAATGTAAATATGTTTTCTTGGTATGCAAGCAGAGCATGTGATAAATTGGGGTGAAAAAACACCATCCCACGAATAAACACATTCCATGCCTCTATCCAACCCACAAGTGAATTGATTTTTTGGCTTATGCGTGTCATGAGGTGTTTCTGTGAGAATTCCACCCCAGAGCTGGGGACGGTAGTCAAAAGTTCGGTAGGCGATGTCTCGCTTGCGATGGTGCTGATTCCGCTAAGGTTTGATGCAATAAAGACAACGAACTTTTTGCATTGTGGTACGGCTGACCCGAAGGCCGCCACTGTACCACTGGTCTTCAGACTGCTTACTGACTCTAACTTAAACTTTTCAATCTTAAACTGAACTCAACTCTACTCCTTTACTCTATTTAAGTTCACAATAATAATGAAAACAAGCTTGGTGACATGGTGCTCCATTCTTGTGCACCTGGGACCCTAGTGTGGATTGGCACGCGCCTTCACACTTTCAAGCGGGTGCACCAGCCAACCATGCTCATACTTAACAATACTGCAAACAAATAGGTGTCAAATACAAGGTAACAATAATAGTTTACAACTATCCACACAACATACGGCGTTGAGGTGCAAGGGCGAAGGTAGTGCTGTCCCCCGGGGCAGGCGTTAGGGTGAGTTGCGATGTAGAAGGTTCTGTGTCGTACAATGTGCTGGGTAGCAGGGCAATTAAATCAATATAGTCTTTGGCTTTTAAATTTTTAACCACGCTGGGTGATAACGGGGGGAGCAAGCTTAATGCAGAATGCGTAAAAGAAAGCAAATTACCTTGAATTTCTGATGAGTGCATGGTTGGGTTGGCTCTTCGTTGAATAGTATCCGGATTGTGAAAGCTGGTATTCTCGGGTGTGGCAACGTCGATTTGAATAGAGGCAGGAGATAATGCCAACGGTTGGGAACGGCAAGATACGGCTGTTTCTCCGGCTTCATTCAGGATGTCTCGAAGGTCGTTGAGACTCAGCGATACAATGTTGCTGGAAGCGTTTGGTGGTTCTTCTGTAGTACTAGTAGTAGCAGTTGACGCATTTGTTAAACACTGTTGCTAACAATACTCATACAATCTCTTTGCTTGTTCTGGTTTTACACAGTTCTGCGGAATTTGGTACAGTGCAGCTTTCTGAATAAGGGAGGCCTTGCTCATGACCATTAATCCTTTTTTTGCCCGAAGCGAACTTATCTTTAGCATTTTGCAGTGGAGACAGAATACAAGAAAAACAACACAAGTTTTATGTGGGAGTACGCGGAAATGGTTCATGGCAGCAAATGTCTCATCAGCCCTACGCGGGGGTCTGATCCCCCCTTTGTAAAGTGTAATTTAGTGAGTCTATGAAAAGTGAGAGCTAAGGATTGAGCTAGCATGATGAGGCAAGGCCTCTTGGACACCTTTGAAAAGCAATCATGTTCTCTTTTGACCATATCTTTGAAAATGCATGCGTCGCGAACAGGGGAGTGCCCCTTTGCCAGGCGATGCATAGGTATCATGAGGCATAGCCTCCCAGACACCTTGGAAACCAGAGTCCTATTTTCCTTCGTCAATAGTTTAAAAAGCCTGCCTCAAGCACGAGGGAGTGCCCCGTAGCCAGGCGGCGTGTTTGTGAGTGAGTCAACGTTTTTCTAATGCCGGTGTAGTATGCGTTTCCGTACCTTATGCGGAAGTGTCCCCTATGAAACGTAATGCGTTTCAGTCACGAGTATGTGTTGAAATTTAGGTGAATGAAACACGTAAGCGTTTCATTCACATCAAGACGCAAACATTATCATCATAATATAATGAAGACCAAAATCTAATGATAATGATAATGATAAAAGTAAAATAAGAATTTTTATAAGGAGGATAAAAATTACTGTCAAGTTGGTGTAAAGAATTTCAAAATTTTCATTTTGTATGAAAGGCCGTTTTGTAATGAGAAAGTTTCAAATGACCCCAGAACTCAAACTTTCTTAAAATCCGACAATTTTAGTACTCAGGAATTTCTTAGCAAAAGTTTGATCTGCATTGTTTATAGGCCGTGTATTATAAAGCCACTCGTGTTTGATAGCAATTTCACAAAAACTTAGCCAAATTAGGAATAGATGCAAAACCCGACCTGTTAGCTAATAAATTATTGCAGCCTTTCTTTATCAACATAAATAAGCCACCTTCACAAGATGAAGCTGATTTAATTTTCTTAAGTATGAAAAATCCAGCACTCAACTTTTGATGACCTACTTTCTCATCGCATAAACCATTTGATGTGATTATATTTCACGGATGTAAATCCTTACTATCATTGCTATTAATAATTGTATATGACATTCAATATATGAATACATTATTATACCTAGGCACCAGATAAGCGTAGTTTTCCTTTGCCTGGTTATTGTTATTAATCAATTTCAATTTTAAGGCCTGTCAAAAGGTACAATCTATAGATTGCATGTTGATTTCAAATTCCTTTATCAGAAATCAGAGGGCCAAACTATTTAAAAACTTATGTAATTGAAGAAAGAAACCTGAATAAATGTTGTAAAAGTGAATCATTCTATGTATTTTCTTCCGGTGTTCTGATACTTGTTTGTCACACCCTATTCAACGATAATCTTTTGCCTTTTTCCAATGAGTAAACATGTTCTTGTTTATTTTTGGCCATTGAAACCTGTTTTCCAGCTTAGCTCGGTCCATGTGATTACTCATGTTTTACGTATATTTCAACTCCGTTCGTAGCCATGAAAACATATATCAACCTTTCATATCTTATTCATATTTCCTGTTTTTCTTAAATTGTATTGCTTCTTCTATTAAATTGCGTCAATGTCAATTTGTATATAAGCTCTGCATTTTTAAAACAAAGTTAGTTGTCTTTGTGATTTGATTCTGATTTGATTCAAAATACATTTGTTCCATAATTAACTCGTTATTTTTCGGGTCAACTTGCTTACATCGCATACATTGGTGAACGATAAGAAATGGATGTAGAACAGCCAGAAATAAACGTTGTGAATGATGAACAAATCCAAATGGCAAGTGCTAGTGAAGAGTATACTACAATCCTCGCCATAAGGTGTGAGACAGTTAAAAAATTTCTCATATGTCCCGAAAAAAACAGACCCCCTCCCCCTATTCAATGTTGAGGATGTTTAGAAAGTGTTTTTAGCACTCCCTGATAAACCTGTCCATCAAAAATAACAACATTGATTTGGGGGGAGGGGGGTGGCACTTTATTTTCCAAAAATAATATGTTTCTCATTGAAAAGTGACGCAAATTTTTCAATGTCTCAAGACCTTTTGTCAATGATTGTAGTCCTGTAGTAAAGAATGAAAGTGATAGCAGAAAGAACGACGAATTGTCAACGAAGGAAATCATGGAAGACTTTGAACGGATGAAAGAGATCTTTGAATATCACCAAGCAAAGAATTCAGGAAAGCAAGGGGCTGACTTGTACCCTGAAGGTTATGGAACATCTGAGAAACGCTCCCTTCGTCGCTACGCAAACAAATATCAAATGGAAAGTAAGTACATTATGCCCTCGCACGCTTTACTTAGTAAGCTTTTTTGTGATGATGCAACAAAATTACTACATTATGGGCATTGTCAATATTTTCTAGACATGACATTGTATTTTTGCGGGTCGAAAAATCCCCGTTCGCGAAGTCATGACCAGAAGCTGAAAGCTGTATGCTCATTTGAAGAGGCTCAAGAAATCTTTATACAATTTCACGATAGCGCCATAGGTGGTCACGTTGGTTTAAACAACACGGAAACCCAGATTTGTTCCAGATACAAATGGAAAAATATCACTGCTCATTTGAAATATTTTGTGAGAACATTATAATTCATTATAGTTAAAATAGCTCTGTTTCAAAATTCTCAACTTACTAATTTTTGTCTTCAAAACTCTTCCATTACGCCACTGGCTATATCTTTAACTAAATAGCAAAAATCATTAACATTTGTCACCCCCTTAATGATTTTAAATGTGCTATGAATATTTCTATATATAAAATTAACATTCTTCCTACATATTTTGCAGTGTTCTCAATGCAAAAAATGTTATAGGACAGGGGAGCCATTGAAAAATGCTGATGTTGAGCTAGATTGCATAACGGTGAATATTTTTATACTCATGTTATCTTCTTCTGAATGTTCTATTTATGTCTGAAAGTCAAAGAATCTAATTTTAAAATGAAAAAACGTTGTGCACATAGGTAACAAAACCATGGCAGATGCTTGGAATAGACTTGATGGGAGCTTATCCAACAACTGGCAATGGGAACCGATATATTTTCACCTGCACAGACTATTTTACGAAATGGGTTGAAGCGTTTCCAATTCCTGAAAAGTCAGCCCTACAAGTAGCAAAGTGTTTGGTGAAGCTATTTTGTCGCCACGGAGCGCCTGAAAAAGTCTTAACAGACCAAGGGAGAGAGTTCGGCAACGAGGTATTTCTTGGCTTTGTAAAAAACTTTAGCTTGCGTGAAAATTAAAACACAAAGAAAGATGGTGACAATGTAAAGCAGAAATGTAATAAGCTGCAACAGTATTCATTGCACAAATAAAGGTATTCTTATAAGTGTATCTTTTGTAGCTAAATACGGAATTTTGCACGATTCTTGGTGTAAAGCACAAAATGACTGCAGCTTATCACCCACAGACAAACGGTTTGGATGAAAGAACAAACAAAAATATAAAGAGGTTAAACTCAGCATTATAATATGTTCTTGTTTTAATTGCTCAGATCATACTTGCTGACCCTTCATTTTCTCACAGATTCGATTATTACAGACCCTGTTTGAACATGGGCATGACTCTTTTAGGCGTTTAGAAAAACTACTAGCAGAAGAAAATACACTTGACCATTGGGATGAGTACATAGATCCGATTCTATTTTCCATTCGTACCACCAAAAGTGCCACTACAAAATTCACGCCCTTCCAGTTGCTGTATGGTCGTGAAGCATTACGGCCCGTCGAGATAAAAGATGACAAAGAAGATATTTCAGATGTAAGTTAATGCAAATCTAGAGAAAGAAAAGCTTACAAATAAAATTTGAGAAAATAATTTTGCATTCAGCCCTTCAAGTTTTTATTCTTAATTTAATAATCTCTGTAGCAAAAGCTTTCCTATCACAGAGTTTCGACTTCTTCAAATAGGTGGCGATTCAGTTACCCGCGGAGGAAACCATTGTCAAGTTCCTAACTGAATCAATTGTCCAAAAAACGAAAAATGAAGAGCAAGCAGTCACCAACATCAAGAAAGCACAAGAATCTCAAAAAAAGTATTACAGGCAACGCAAACTATCAAAGTCAAAGGAAGCGATCTCCTTTCGTAAGGGTCAAAAAGTGCTATTATACAATGCACGAAAGGCAACTCGTAAAGGAGACAAACTTGGAAAGACATGGACTGGACCCTACGAAATAACAGACATAGTTGGAAGAAAGCACGTGTATCTTGATGACAAAAAGACGAAGCGAAATATCTCCCACTTAAAGCCATGGATTTTCCCAGAAGAACAACTCGAGCATGGGTCATGCAACACTGACAACGCAGCAGTGAATAGCCATGCAAAATCCAGTCCTGAGATGAATAGAGAAGAACCTAGCATGGCATCTGAGTTTTCTGAGGATAAAAAAGAAAGTATTAACTTGTTCGTGGAAAATCCATCTCATGAAGATGCGTTATCATCATCAAGTGGAGAAGACTGTCATCCGTGCACTTCAAGTTGGAGCAGACTGGTAGAAAAAGCAAGAGACGATTACCATGTTGAAGAAAATTCAAATGGAAGCGATGATGAAAAACAGCAGAGTAATGAAGCTGAAAGCAAGTGCTCGACAACCACATCAAAATTGCTGAAAACAACACGGCTAAGTGTACCTGCAATTCTTGAAGATACTAGGGTGGACAACGAAGAAGTTGTTTATCGCACAGATACATCGTCATTCATTGCAAAGTCCATTTGTATTGACGTTTCCAGCGAGGCTGAAGATGCTGTTTCTGAGCCGAAGGAAAAATTGAGCAACACAACATATTCAGCAAAGCAAGGTAATTTCCTGTTTCTACAAGGTAATTTCCTATTTCTACAAAAGAAAAAAATAAGTGCAGATTGGAGCCTGCGAATGTGTACAAGATGAGGTTGATGATCACAACAAGAAAAACAAGAGCAGCACGTTGTGAACAATGCAAAGCACTGTTCAAGGAAAAGGGCATAGTAAGGCAAAGACTTATTGTTGGTAATTACGGGCCACGCCCTTATTTTAAGAAAGCTACGGGAACATGGCACAACGGCACCCGTAACTATTACTATTGTGCTCGAAAAAAGTGTTTGACGAAGGTAAAGCAAGACATTAACGGCTCTGACCTTGACATCTCTTTTGTGAAGAACGAGCTTTTCAAAACTGACTTTGAAACATTAGCAAAAAATGGATTACAGATTAGCGTTTAGAGCTTTAATTATTTGTTACCTTTTCTAATTGTAATACCGTTAGTTTTTAATGTAGTGACTTTGCTTATTCAAACATGATTATACAGAAAAACCTTTCAGTGGGATATTTTGCTTCATCGGCTTAAAAAAATCTTGTTACTGCAACTATCAACAAATAATAGGGGGACACAAACGCATGGTCTAATTTTTTATGCGTTTGTGTACCCGGACACTTTCGCATAAAATTCTTTGTTATGCGTTTATGTACCTATCACCAAACAATAGGGGGGACAAAAACGCATAGTCTAATTTTTTATGCGTTTGTGTACCCGGACACTTTTGCATAAAATTTTGTGTTATGCGTTTATGTACCTATCACCAAACAACAGGGGGGACACAAACGCATAAAAAATTAGACCATGCGTTTGTGTACCCGGACACTTTTGCATAAAATTTTTGTTATGCGTTTGTGTACCTATCATCAAACAATAGGGGGGGGACAAAAACGCATAGTCTAATTGTTTATGCGTTTGTGTACCCGGACACTTTTGCATAAAATTTTGTGTTATGCGTTTATGTACCTATCACCAAACAACAGGGGGGACACAAACGCATAAAAAATTAGACCATGCGTTTGTGTACCCGGACATTTTTGCATAAAATTTTTGTTATGCGTTTATGTACCTATCACTAAACAATAGGGGAGACAAAAACGCATAGTCTAATTTTTTATGCGTTTGTGTACCCGGACACTTTCGCATAAAATTCTTTGTTATGCGTTTATGTACCTATCACCAAACAATAGGGGGGACAAAAACGCATAGTCTAATTTTTTATGCGTTTGTGTACCCGGACACTTTTGCATAAAATTTTGTGTTATGCGTTTATGTACCTATCACCAAACAACAGGGGGGACACAAACGCATAAAAAATTAGACCATGCGTTTGTGTACCCGGACACTTTTGCATAAAATTTTTGTTATGCGTTTGTGTACCTATCATCAAACAATAGGGGGGACAAAAACGCATAGTCTAATTTTTTATGCGTTTGTGTACCCGGACACTTTTGCATAAAATTTTGTGTTATGCGTTTATGTACCTATCACCAAACAACAGGGGGGACACAAACGCATAAAAAATTAGACCATGCGTTTGTGTACCCGGACACTTTTGCATAAAATTTTTGTTATGCGTTTATGTACTTATCACTAAACAATAGGGGGGGCAAAAACGCATAGTCTAATTTTTTATGCGTTTGTGTACCCGGACACTTTTGCATAAAATTCTTTGTTATGCGTTTATGTACCTATCACCAAACAACAGGGGGGACACAAACGCATAAAAAATTAGACCATGCGTTTGTGTACCCGGACACTTTTGCATAAAATTTTTGTTATGCGTTTATGTACCTATCACTAAACAATAGGGGGGACACAAACGCATAGTCTAATTTTTTATGCGTTTGTGTACCCGGACACTTCCGCATAAGGTTACCGAAACGCATATTACACCGGAACCGACTTAAAATGTAAGTGACGTATGTGGTTGATATGTGAAGGGATGCTGGAGATGCCCAATATTATTCAACCATCTCAACAACAATCTGACCGGGTCGTATGAGTGAGGCTTGCCACCAGAGGAACCATTTCATATTTATTGATAATGCAAGATAGATATTTATAACATTTTGTAGAAAAATCGGATAAAATCTCTAAATTCAACTTAATATTACTGATATACTGGAATGCAATAAGACATAACAAAATTGAAACAGCTAAAGTCTGGCACACTAGGTGTTCTGGCAAAGTTAATGTTTCAAAACTATAATATATCTACGTACGGCAGTGGAATTAAGATAAAATTAAACACGATAATAACTAGAAATAGCTGCTGCTATTCAATGCCCACGTTTCAAACGCAGAAATGACAAGAAAAGCAGGGGAAGGGCAAGTACTGTAAAATATTTGAACCCGTGTTTGACACAAGCGGTTCTACCACTGGGTTCTACCTTTGTCCGTCAACCGGTTTTGGAACATTTGTACTTCCATAGGTACAATTACCAGTTGCATTCAGAAACAATAGTTAATCAAAACTACCAGTTTTGGGAGAAAGATCCTCGCTGAAAATATTTCGCAAAACTGAGCAAACATAACCGCGGGAACTTGCCATAAAAAACGACCAAATCCATTAAAAAGCTCGTTTTGAAAACTTTCAAAACAAGCTATTCCTGATTGGTTCTTGGGAACAATTGATTCACATAAAATAGAAAGGTTGTGGTAGGGTTGTGATTAGTGTTCATACTGTAGCATTGTTTCATTAACCAATCACAAATGCTGTTCTTGAAAGTTTGCCATTTTCTGACAAAAATGGTGCAAATTTTTTTGTGAACTACCAGCTTTGGGACAAAGGAAGGCCATTGTTCCTAATGTGACATGCAGGGCCATGTCACATCTATTGAAGCACTCTGTTGAAAATTCATTTGAGGATTTGCAATGTGTTGATGTAATGTTCTTTAACTTATTGTCTTTTGTTGTTGGTTTTGAATAAACTTTGTGACTTGCTCTTGTTAGTTTGAATAATAACTCTAACTCGAGGCTTTCTTGTAGTCATCTTTTTCTCCTGATAGTATTTTCTGTAGTAAGACAGCCTATCCCTTTTACCTGATGACCTATCCTTTTTGCCAACATCCTGTTTGTCTACATTTTCAGATGATAACTTTTGGACTTTAATATTACAATGCAGTGACGGTTCTGTATCTTCAAAAATGCATTCATTTTCCTCTTAAGGGAACAAGCATTTTTGTCAGACAAAAGTGGCCATGTGAGTTTTGAGCCATGTTTTTCATTTCTGTCAATGTGAGCTGCATTGTCTTGAAATGTCCTTATCATAGAATCTTGAGCTGACTGATACTGTAGTGTGCTCAGCAGCCTTACCAATGAGCACTTCAACTAACTAGCGAATCATAACACCCATCCTAACAATTAACCATATTTATCAACTATTATCTAAACAAACATATTCATTAGCCTTTTATAGCCAAACGCCTAACCATAACCTACTCTTAACCTTATTTGCTTAAGTATTTACGACACACCCAACCTCGCAACTTATATTTAATTAAACGCAACATTTAGTTACTCAGTTAGTAGCTACTTCAGCATTACTAAATTACTAAATTGGTGACCACGACGTGACTCGAAGGAACAGCTTTCGTTCTTAATTGCTTTGTATATTTACGCTGCATACGTATTATCTAACTTGGCCGAAGCATACGAAAAAGAACAATACCGTAATAAAAACACATATACATTATTTTGCATTTTATCGATTGAGCTAATCACACACGCGGCAATTTACAACGTGTAAACATATAAACAATTTCACAAGTTTTTGAGACATCCTCAGCGTGAACCACCTTTGCAGTCAAAACAGGCCTACAATTAAATACAAAGGAAATATACCAACAAAAATATGACATCCTTTCTCCAATTGCAAATCAATCAGTTAACCAAACAGGTAGAAGCTCTCACTACCCAAATTAATTCCGAATCCAATTTTCGAAGACCAAATTATGGCACGCCATATGTGTCAAAAGTCGTTTTAAAATTTGAAAATGGTTCTAAAATATGAAACCGGCTTTAAATTCCTCGAAACTAGTTTCAATAAGTGGAAATTGTTTAAAAAAACAGAAATTAGTTTTAAAAATCTTAGAAATGGTTTTAAAATTTGAAGTTGGTTTCAAAAGTTCAAAAGTGATTTTAAAAATGGAATTAATTCTGTATCCTTCGAAGTGGTTTCAAAATTTGAAATTAGTTTTAAAAATTCGAAAATGGTTTTAAAAACTTGTTTTAAAAGCAATATATTCATCAGTTACCACAATTCTCAAAGACACAGCCAGTCATGGATAGAAATGAACTGAGTGTCTTCTTTGAGTCACTCAAAAGTTATGTTGAGCAATTGTACGAAGGTCTGGATATTAATAGTATAAATCTAATTGAATATTCATGCAGAAAGATACAAAATAGTATAGATGTGCTGGGAAACATTGCAAGCTTTAATATCCTGGAGAATCTTGAAGATCTCGTAGATTCTTTAAATCGTGATTTGGACATGGGCTATTCACGGCTTGAAAGAATCAAGCATGATTATGATGGACAGCCACCACGCCCAAACTTGCAGTCCTACGCTACTGCAGGGCGGCCAAAGTTCTGTATAAGCAAGGAACTTTTAGAAAACTTTCATGAAACAGGCATGACTTGGACTGGAATCGGGAGGTTGTTACATGTAAGCCGCTCAACCATAATCAGAAGAGTAAATGAGTATGGAATCGAATCAACGTTTAGTAATATCAGTGATGCTGAATTGGATAATTTCATAAGAGAAATATTGTCGCTAACTGCTAATGCAGGCGAGACATATGTACGCGGTGGGTTGAAAAGTCGAGGAATAAATGTTCAGAGATGGAGACTACGTGAAAGACTCAGGTTAGTTGATCCTGTTGGGAGGCAACTGAGGAAACGATTCGCTATAAAAAGACGAACTTACAATGTTCCGGGCGCTAATTTTTTATGGCACATTGACTCAAACCATAAATTGATTCATTGGAGAATGGTTTTGCATGGATGTATTGACGGGTACAGCAGGAAAATCATTTATCTAAAATGTGAAAATAATAATAAGTCCAATACAGTGCTGTCACTTTTTGAAAATGGTGTGCGCGAAACTGGACTACCAATTCGAGTTCGAGCAGACATGGGAACTGAAAATGTTCAAGTTGCCAGATTCATGCTTCATAATAGAGGAACGGGGAAAGGAAGTTTCATTACGGGGAAGTCTGTTCATAATCAACGGATCGAGAGACTGTGGTCAGAAGTAAATAGGGTTGTTACCCTGCTTTACCGCGAGATTTTCCAGTATCTGGAAAGAGAGGGATACCTAGACCAGCTTGATGAAGCACATATAGCTGCTCTTCACTATGCATTTTTACCAAGAGTCAATTTGTCTCTCCAAGAATTTGTAGAACAATGGAACAATCATGGTTTGCGGACCATGGGGAATATTTCACCAAATAACCTCTTTCAACAATCTATGCTGATGCAAACGATGGGCGAAGAACTAGAATGTGAAGAAGCTGCAAGCCATTCCAACTATGGAATTGACTATGATGGAACATACGAAGATATTCAAACCGATAACAATGTTGTGATTCCTGATAATATGGTTGCACTTTCAGAAGAATTTCTTCAATTTCTCAGTGCAACAGTAGATCCACTTGGCGATGACGGCAATCACGGGATAGGAAATTATCTACACGTGCTGCATTTAATTGAAGATAACTTTTTCTGATGTTACAAGTTAGATATTCAAACAATAAACGATACAAATAATTGATACAAAATTCTGTTGAAAAAATTCCTTCAACCACCTTCCCCTAATTTTCAATTTCTTACTTTGGCACACCCATAATTATTGTAACGAAAGGTAACTATTATGATACTACGCCTATTTTATTGCTCTTTTGTATTTTCAAGGCGGATAGTCGAATTAATTTTCTATTTTTCCGCTTCAACAAAGATCACAGCTAAATACATAATAAATTTAGAAAAGTAAACTTAACAAAACAGGATTGTAACCAAACATTAAATCACTATCTAGAAAAAGAGTGCCTACTTCATAACTTGACCATCATACCTGTCCAAAGCCGGGGGAACAAATTATATCCTCTCCAAAGTTCTTGTTGAATGATTCTGAGATGGTATATCTAGCTGTAACAGGAAATGTGATGTTGACAATGCATGTATTGACTTGTACACGTTTACCATGGTCTGTGTCATGAAGGAACATCAGCTTCCCACTCATTCCACCAGATGCAATATGTCGTGATCCACAGATGAATTGCAGGACATCGTGTAAGTTGAGCTGTATAACTTCCTCTGCCTCAGATTCCAGGTCTACTATGGTTTTGAAGCTGTTCCAACTGGGGCCTGCTTCTAGCTCATCCAAAAAGTTGTTAAAATTGAAAACAATGTCACATTCCATCTCACGTTTCTTTTCATCACAACTGTATTCTGGTGAAAAACTGCTGAAAACATTTGACGCAGATAGACCTGTAAAAAGAAACTCTTTGCATGCCTCATTGGGATGATTTTGCAGAGCAGAGAAGACAGACATAAGTTCCAAGCCTTTCTTGAATTGTTGCACTTCTTCCAATTGTTTTGAGACAACATAGTGATAAATCATGTCTTTCACAACTTCTGGTTTTTCAGTTATAGCATAAGAAACTTTGTTCAGTCCTGCATCAAAGCGCTCATCAAATGTACTCAGCGAAAGATTCAACATTAAGTCATCTTTTGCTTCTGATATTACAGATATTCTTGATCTTGCTTCAAAATCAGGGATCTCTTCTATTGTAGAATCGCCTATATCATGCCCTAGGATGTATGATACCAGAGTTGGTGCAAAACATTTGGGTCCAGGAAACCCATACAGGAATGACAATGATATCAGTTTCCCATAACTCTCATACATCTTTGCGTGAAGCTTTCCGGAATCTCTCTGGAAGGTAAGCTTCCTATCAGATCCTTGCATTAACTCATTTTCAGCCAACCTCATCATCTCTGCGAAGAACTCCCTTTTGGGACCACCATAATCTGCTCCTGATTCTCCTACGAATTGGACAATGAATGGGCTTTCTTGTGACAGAGTAGGGTAGAACAGTGAAATTTTCTTCATCCCATCCATCCACAAGTTTTTCCTGCGCACAGACATTATCTTCATTGAATCATGGTCAGGGAATTGATAAGAATGCGGAGTTAGCCATTTTATTTCAGCCTTCAGTGAGCCAAACCACTTTGACTCTACCTTATTTGTTCCTGCTGCAGAGGTTAGCTGATTATCTGTCTTGGATGATTTCCAGCTTTCCTCCTGTTCACAGCTTCTGTTCTCAGCAAGCTCCGGATCATCAAATGGATCATGAAGCAGCTCTGAGTCTGAGACATAAACATCTTCTCCTTCCTTTAGTAGATTGATATCTGGCAATAAATAAAGTGGTTTGCCCTTGAAAAGTTTGTGACACATTACACCATCAAGTTCTTGTCCTGGACCAAGAGGGGGTGTTACAAGCTTCTTATTGACTGAGACCATAATTTTGATCTTAGCATCTGCAGGAATATGTGAAGCAAATGCATCCCTGAGTGCATTAATGACTTGAAGGGCTGAATACTCTTTGCAAAGCTTCCATCCATATAATAAATGACCTTCTTCCACCAGTAGCTGTTTTTTTGCCTGCAGCGGCACAGTTAACTCATCAGGTCCTCCCATGAGAACAAGATCCAGAGTGAAATTTCCACTAACAACTTTGGTGTTTATGTTTTTTGCAGTTTTTAACTGTTTGTTAGTTTTTCGTGAGTAAGGTGTTGTGATCCCACGTCCACTCCTGTTGTGAATAAAGGGATTGAACACAGCAGGAGCAGACCTTGATGTTGTGTTGCCAAAAACATATCTTTCTCTTTGGCTTTGCATTGTTGGCAAAGGTGAATTAACACCAAGTCTAGGCGATGGAAAGGCAGGTCCCGGTAATGGAGAAGCAAGTTCAGGTGTGGAATAGGCACTGCTTGGTGTGTTACTCATTGACTCAGCACCACTAGTCCTACTGGGCCTACTAGTACTGGCAGCACTTGCAGCATCAGCAGTAGTAATATTATTAGGCCCGTGGCCGTCACTTCTTCCTCTTGTATGAAACAGCTGCTTCATTTCATCTTCCACTGGATTCGAGCTTTGACCAACATCCACATTCTGGTTCTGGCTGCTACCAATGACATTTGCTAATTCACCCAAATCTCCCAAAATACGATTTATCAACGAACGACTGCGGTTGCTGTCGTCCGCCATGCTTCACACTGTACTACGCTTTAAACATGTGACACGGTGGTGTGTGACAAAAGTTGACTTTAAAACCACTTTCAGATTTTTAAAGCCACTTCGGATTCGGATTTTAAATCCCACTTTTCAAAACTGTTTTCGAGGTTTTAAATAACTTTCGCATTTTTGAAACTATTAAAACAAATTTTAAAACCACGGCAGGATACAGAACTAATTACACTCTAGAAAAAAACTTTTTAAAACAACTTCTGAATTTTTAAAGCAACTTAGAATTTTTAAACGAATCCCATAAATTTTAAAACCATTTCTGAGGTTTTTAAAACTAATTTGTTAGTTTTGAAACAACTTCCACTATTTTAAAACTAATTTCAAAGAATTTAGAACTGATTTCATATTTTAAAACCATTTTCAAATTTTAAAACGACTTTTGACACAAATGGCGTGCCATACCAAATTATTCTCAACGCTCACGATCGCCATTTCGAAACAACTTCAGCAGACAGCGTTTCCGTTCTCCCCGTCGTCCGGACTTCATGCCACAGCCAAAATGCTGGTATCATAAGAGGTTCGGTCAGCGGGCCCATCGTTGCACCCCACCTTGCTCATACGTTGCTGACGTAACCCCTACTGCTCCTCCACAGCCAGCTCGCAGTGCACAACAACAGGGAAACGGCCAAGCCAGAGTTTAGCGGCGACAAGACCCTCTGGCACATTACACAATAGTCGTCTCTACTACGTCACCGACCGTTATTCGGGAATTAGATTTTTAGTAGATACCGGCGCATCCGTTAGTGTTATTCCATGTCGTCCTTCGGACAAACGTAACCAGGTCACTAACCTCCAACTTCAAGCCGTTAATAACTCGTCCATTGCAACGTATGGTGAACGATCGTTAACCTTGAACCTTGGTTTGCGTCGACTCTTTCGTTGGATTTTTATTATTGCGGATATTCCCACACCTATTATTGGAGCCGATTTCCTTTCATATTTTTCGTTAAATGTTAACGTTCGTCATCGTCTACTATTCGATACAACAACTAACTTAAAAATTCAAGGCATTCCTTCATCAGAGATCTCACCTCAGCTAATGTTTGCGATTCCCGAAGTTAACCACCAATACAAGGAACTTCTTAACAAATTTCATTCAATAACAAGACCAAACTATGATGAATCAGCAGTTAAACATAACGTTACACACCACATTGAAACAAAAGGTCCTCCTGTCTTTAGCCGTCCACGCCGTCTTGCACCTGATCGATTGGCAATAGCCAAGCGCGAATTCGATCACATGCTCCAACTTGGTATCATTCGGCCATCAAATAGCAGTTGGTCCTCTCCACTTCACATGGTTCCTAAGTCAACCCTAGGCGATTGGAGACCATGTGGTGATTACCGCGGACTTAACAATGTCACAATTCCGGATCGTTACCCCATTCCACACATTCAAGATTTTACAACAATGCTACATGGAAAAACAATATTTTCAAAAATCGATCTCGTTCGCGCCTACCATCAAATCCCAGTGGAACCTGCTGATATTCCCAAAACTGCCATTACTACCCCCTTCGGTTTATTTGAGTTTGTCCGCATGCCATTTGGTCTACGTAATGCTGCACAAACATTTCAACGTTTTATTAATCAAGTTTTACATGGTCTTGACTTTGTTTACGCTTATATTGATGACTTACTCATTGCCAGCGCTTCAGAAGCAGAACACCTTCAACATATAGATCTGCTCTTCACTCGTTTATCCGAATTTGGCGTCGTAATCAACCCAGCAAAATGTGTCTTTGGTTCATCTTCACTCGAATTTCTCGGTCATCACATCTCCGTAGAAGGAATTTCTCCGCTGCAAACCAAAGTTTCTGCAATACGCGATTTTCCGGCACCTACATCACTACGTCAACTGCGCGAATTCCTAGGTTTAATCAACTTTTATCGTCGTTTTATTCCAAACTGTGCCACCATCGTTCAACCACTCACAGATCTTCTGGGCGGTAAACACACCAGAAGCGCCCTTCATCTCGACAAAGCTGCACTTGCTGCATTTACAGCCATTAAATCAGCACTTTCCGATGCTACGTTACTGGTACATCCATCACCCGATGCTCCCTATTGCCTCATGGTCGATGCATCTAATGTTGCCATAGGATCTGTTCTACAACAACGCATTAGCGGTTCTTGGCAGCCGATTTCATTCTTTTCAAAACGATTACAGCCCGCCGAAATCAAATATAGTACATTTGGTCGTGAACTGCTCGCCGTATATCTTTCACTTCGTCATTTCCGACATTGTCTGGAAGGTCGCAAATTTTACGTTCTCACCGACCATAAGCCATTAACGTACGCATTAGCCTCGTCTGCCGATCGTCATTCTCCACGCGAAATTCGCCATCTTGACTTCATATCGCAATTCACCACCGACATCCGTCACATCACTGGCAAAGAAAATGTCGTTGCTGACGCTTTGTCAAGAACTGAAGTTAATTCATTACACCTGGCATCCCCAATCGATTTCACACTGCTCTCCAAGGCACAGCAAGAAGACACAGATCTATCTCCATTGAACGGTACATCTTCACTTCAATTAAAGGAATTTCCCATTCCTAACGCCCCTGGCACTATACTCTGTGATACAACGACTAGGACTCCGCGTCCCTACGTTCCAGTCCCTTTTCGTCGTTCCATCTTCGATCACTTGCATTCTCTATCTCATCCGGGTATTCGCGCCACACAGAATCTGATCACCGCACGCTACGTTTGGCCTAACATCAACACTGACCTTCGACGTTGGACTCGTTCCTGCATTCCGTGCCAACGATCCAAAATTCAACGTCACACTGTCGCACCTATTGGCACATTTGCTACGCCAGATGCTCGATTTGATCACGTACATATCGATCTCGTAGGTCCACTTCCACCTTCGAACGGATTTCGATATCTACTCACTTGTATCGATCGATTTACACGATGGCCAGTAGCAATTCCAATCGCAGATATCACAGCTGAAACTGTCGCACGTCACTTCCTTCACCATTGGATTTCTCATTTCGGTATCCCTTCCACCATTACGACC
>RQOL01000783.1:0-67030 GCA_013076295.1 Sanderia malayensis | reverse complement strand
GATCCGACATTTTTGCAAAAGAGGATGATTTTATGTTTGAAATGATTGGTTCAATCATTGTACATTGTGCATTGTACGTTATACCATCACTCTCAGGATCATAATTGTCGCTTTATTATTGCAAATCATAATTATTGCAAAAAACTTTGACGCAAGAGCTTCTTAACGAGTTACTATTCGTCCAAGAAAAACGTTGCATTGATCAATTTAATTATTTTATTCTGTCGGAGTTGGTTTTGCACTCTTGTTAGCAATACGAAACAAACGCAGCTCCAGTCAAATCTGCATGGCTCGAGCTCTTGTGTTCGAACGAAGTTTCATACTTCCGAGTGTGTTCGAGTAAAACAGAGTTGACGGTATGCAGTAAAGAGGTATATTAAATGCTCCTTCAATAGTATTTCAATAGGAATACACTTGATGGGAAAAGCATACGGAAAACCAACCTTTCAACAGATAGATATGCTTTCGTTCTTCCTGAGTTGTAGAATTTCTTCCTTCTGGAAACAGAGTTGAATAAAGTCAACCCAAATTTTCGTACAATAAACTCCAGAGGCATGAAACGCTACAAGAGTAACTAAACTGTTGCTATTTATAAGATTCCTTCTCTTCAGAGATTTCTTATCTTCAATTTCTATCTTTCATTCAGTCAACAATCAAAAGGACGTCATTACTAAAATACTCCTGAGATTCACCCACCTAAATAGTTAAGTACATCAATCGAGGACCGAGTGGATCCGAATGTACGCTTTTGTTGAATAACAAGAATCTAACACCTGTTTTGAATATATTTCTGCGGCCAGAGACTGAATCGGCTTCTGAAAACCATCTGCTACTTGTGAAATTTTGTGGGCTTTTAGCATTTAACGAGCTCCATAATGAGAGAGATAAAAGCCAGCTCTGGCTGCTTGAAACAAATTAAGCAGCAAACCGGTTACATTTGTGATATTTAATTACCAGTAACGAACGGCAATCTTATTTGTGTTTTCCTCTGAAAAGTAAACAAGAAAATATGATAACGCAATGCTTTTAGCAATTATCATGATATACAGTCAACTCTGTCTAATTCGAACACCCTGGGGAAGCGTGAAAATGTTCTAATTACAAAAATTTGAATTATAGAGGCTTGAAGATTGAAAGAGTTGGTTCATTAGTGATCCTTGAAGGGACAGAGAATTTCGTTCGAACTAGATGAAGTTCGAATTACACGAGTTCGAACCATGCAGATTTGACTGTAATAGTTTTATTTGACTTTGGTTTGAGTGTTGAGAGATTTGGTAGAATTATTTAATGGAGTTCCGACATTAAACATCATATTTATTAAAGAATGTTTTGGTTAAACTCAAAATTCGCCCATATCTGTGTCCAGCTCTGCATAGAAAAAAAGCAATCAGGTTTTTTCGTTCTTGGTCCAACCATTCATTAATTAAACATTGACCTTATTGACGATATTTGCATAAGAAACCAACAGTACGAAGCATTCTGAATAATTCACTGCACCTTAATTAATATTTATCATAGCTTGTGCTTTTCTCACCGACCCAACAGTTAGCTCGTCTTCAAATTAGATGCCGCTTCGATACAAAACCCGATTTTCGCCATCTGCCTATCAATAATTCAACTATATCAGATAGGCTCAGCGCTTTATACTGTTCATTTTGTGTTTGCACATGTCTCTCATACGGTACGGCAGATGTCACTAAATCCAAGCCGCGCTGTATGTTGTTGAAAGCAAGATGAGGGAGAAAGCTAGAGGAGGGGGAAAACCAATAAAGCTCTATATAATAAACCGCACTTTAGGCACTTTTCAGCAGGAAATTCTTTATGGCTTGGTTCGTAGCTAAGGTTCGGCTCTGTGCTCGAAATACCATGTTTTTTGTGATTCATTTTATTGATACAGTCAACTCTGTCTAATTCGAACACCCTGGGGAAGCGTGAAAATTTTCGAATTACAAAAAGTTCGAATTATAGAGGTTTGTTTCTAAGAGTTGGTGCATTAGTGATCCTTGAAGGGACAGCGAATTTCGTTCGAATTAGATAGAGTTCGAATTACACGAGTTCGAGCTATGCAGATTTGACTGTATTTAAATTTTTATTCATAACTTTCATTATTTATTATATTTATCAAATACATACTATGCTGTTCTTGCGTCAGAAGATTGTAACAAAGCTTAAACCATGATTTCCTAATCAATTCTTCTGTATTATCTTTACCAATTGATTTGGTAAGATCTTCGTTCAATAAAGTTGACTTCGGATCCCTTGAAAATTTAATTTACACAATATTTCAGTGCACCCGTTTTCTTTTATAAAAACATTTTTCAAAGCAGTACTCGCACTTTCTTAGCAAATTCCCAATGTCCGTACTAAAGCATTCTTAAAGCTTACTTAGCAATGCTTGAACAGTTTTAAGTTACTGGACATTCTGATTGCCAAAGGTGTAATGAGTGCAATGCTGTGGTATGAAAAACATTTTTAACATTCAACCTTTCATAGATACTGCATAATAGCCACCCAACATTAAATATTCTGCACTTGCACAGCAATGTGTCTTTAAAACTTCAGGTATTTTAATTTTTCAACTTTCCCAGGTTTCTAAACTCAAATATATTGAACCTTCTTAGCTCCTCGAAAAACCGAGTACAAATTACCATTTTATAAGGAATTTTTTTTAAAAATTGTGTATATCTGGATTATACAAGCAAACATAATTTCTGTAACTGGATCTCTTTTTTTCCTATTGCTGGCAGCAAAAGAAAATATTTATCTTGCGACGCGCCTACTTTCTAAATATTGAAGGGAAAAGAAGAGTTCTGTTTGCGTTTGCCAGACAAAACAAATTGGTGGTGTTCTGCTAAGATTTTGTTTATTTGTTTACATGGACCGTGCGATATGACAATTCACCTGCTGAAGTTCGCAAGAGCTTTTAATAATATCTACCTCAACTCGAAATTTGTCATGGTAACAGGAGCATAAAAGTGGGAGATAGTGGGAGTAAATAGCATAGAATTCAGTTTTAAAGGGTTCTGAAATAATTAGAAAAATCTAAATATATCTGATAATATACCATTTGACATGTTATGAAACCTCCAATCATGTAAAGTATTGATTGAAAGTATGTAATTAACTCATTGCATGTCACATGTAAATAAACTTGGACAGAAAGAATGCCTGATAGTTTGCAGACTAAGTTCGACTTTTACTTCATAGAAAATTGAAGTGGATGGATGAAAACAGAGAACGGTAGCCTCTTGTTGAATTAGTCTCGTTTAGAATCAGAGAAGAGGCAGATACATGCGCAGGAACATGCTTTCTTCCCACGAAAATATTTTTAGTCAGTGAATTTCATCACAATGATTACTATGAATAATAATGCATAATTTATGTGATTATTACAGACTTTCAAGAATCATAAATGTGGATACCAGGAGTGCAGAGTCATTTGGATCACTTTGGTTTTTGTGTAGCCTCGTTTTGGTTAGATTCACCTGCATTCGATGATGGAATTGCGTCATTGCTTGCTGGTTTGTCTGACTTTGGGATGCTTGTTTCTCCGACCTGAACGAAAATAAAATAAAGTATGACAGTCAGGTTTCCATATTATAATTGCTTCGCATTTTATCTCAAAATTTCTTACTGTGTACTCAAAGACTATTGAGAATTGTTATCTTGTTGCTGAATTTGTATCTTCAGCAAAAGTTGCACTAAGCAGTGTCGAAGTGGTGGATTGGTAAAGTGCGAGTTGCGAGTTACGAGTTACGAGTTGCGAGTTGCGAGTTGCAATTATTCTACGAGTTGCGAGTTGAGCTGCAACTTAAATTTGCGAGTTGCGAGTTGGGTCAATTTTTTGCGAGTTCCGCGAATTTTGCTTTTTTGTATGTTAGTTTTAGGCTTTTTCTTCATTGCAGAGAAGTTTCATTGATTTCTTACAACTTAGCTGCAAAAATTAATGCGACATAGCCGGGCACTAATGATGGAAGACAAATGCTTCCTCACGTTTTTATAAGAAACCGCTTTATAAACAACCTAGTGATAGAGACCTAAAAACTTAAGAAACTAATTAACTAATTTAAGAAAGGATAATAAGCGTTAGGTGTTCTGTTGCCCGTTTTCGCTGTGATATTTGAAACGCAGGCAGGTATACACAGTTATAAATGAGTACTGTGTTTTTTGTACTGTACACGTTTGTTATTTTATAAGAAACCTAAGCACAAGTCCTACTAGTAAGAGTTTCTTAAAGTTTCTATGTTTTCTATTATTACATAAAATAATAGAACAAAAAAATCTATTGTGCTTTACACCAAATTCAAGTTTCATATAAAGCGGTTCTTATATAAAAAAAACGGGTAGCTTTTGAGAGAAGAGTTTATTTTTGTTGTCGTATGCTAAAATTTTATATACAAATAAGCATGGTTTGAATCTGAATCTTGTTCGGGGGGAATTAAAGTTATGAAAATGAACAACACGCATTAGTACTTAAAAAAATACGGCATAAAAATCATCTACTTACATCTTGATGTTGTGTGCAACAACAACAACAACATTTCAACAAAAAAGCCAACTCGCAAAATTTGAGCAACTCGCACTTTCAATTTTCTCGCAACTCGCAACTCGCAACTTCCATGCAACTCGCAACTCGCAACTCGAACTCGCAACTCGCAACTCGCAACTTCCATGCAACTCGCAACTCGCAACCCGCAACTCGCAAAATAAGTGCAACTCGTAACTCGCAACTCGTACTTTCTGTGTAACTCGCAACTCGTAACTCGCACAATAAAAGCAACTCGCAACTCGCATGAACAACTCGCAACTCGCACATTACCATAACACTCGAAGTGACTCTTTTATGAAGATACCGTAAAAGCTCTATTAAGCCCCCGGGGAGTTTATTTAATTTTCGAGGTTCTAAAGGGGGGCTTAATAGAGCCTTTACGTTAATCAGCAAAAAATTTCAGGTAACTCCAATTCACAATTACCAACACAATTTTTGACAAATGTTCATTGGGCAACAATTGGTCTAAAGAGCTTGACTTTAAAGAGCTTCCGAAACATGACCCATCTCGAACAAAAAACTCATTTTGTCTTAATGTCTCAAGCTACCTGTTCCCTAACGAGTCGTTGGTTGTTAACTTTGAATAAAACATACTTCGTCCAACTAGCTACTCAAAAAATATCTTTTGGTTTTACTAAACATAAACTCTGCTGGAAGGTGAACAATTATTCATTCTATGAAAATGCTCGCTAATCTCATTTCACCTTCGAACAGCCTAGTGTCAGAAACTCTCAAAGCTCATTGTATCCCAAGCCTCGAGAACACAAATCTCTTCATTATATCAGTGAGTCATTATTACAGTGCACTTTAAATCGATAGAGTGAGGCATGCGAATTATAGCAATAAAATAAAGTTTTGCTGTGTTTACCTTTTCACAACTGGACACCATATAGCTGTTTGACTCAGTCTCTGTTCGTTCTGCTCTCGTGGCAGCGAGCAAATCTTCCAATCTGGACACCTCTGAGCTCATGTTTATCTCCAAAAAGTCTCTCAATTGATTCCTTTTCTTACAACAGAACTCACAACGACGTTCTGTTTGCGAATAACTTTTTGCCAAACGTTATTCAAAGCAAGTCAGGAAAACATTTGGCAATTTGCATGGCTCGTTTTCAATGAGTATTATGAATGGCACAACGTCATATCTCCTGCAAGACACTTCAGAACTACGAAGAAACGCATGATTGGCCAGTGCCAGAGATGATTTCCATTGTCCCAATAGCGTGCAATTAAATTGCAATTATATTGTCGATTAGTCTATTGTGTCTTTGAGAACTTTTTGTTTTGATTTGAGAAAGGCTTGTCTCGCTTTCATTATAAATGAGTACAAAAGAAATGAAAGATGGTTAAAAAATCCTTGGGTGGGAGGACCTAAGAGGCATCCTTGGATGCACGTTCAACGCGGATTTAGGATTGGTGTTTAACGCTGTGAAACTGGTCCAGAAAACAAAGGAACTTTGCAGGTGTTCACAATGAAACGATTTTGAATCGTTCCTTTCCCAAAAGTCCAAAAAAGTGAGCCATAAAGCGGAACGACATGATTTAGCTCCCATGTAAACACATTTTTAAACAGTTCCGTTCCGTTCCATTTTGTAGATTTATCTCATGTACCTTTGCATGAAGTTAGCGTTTAGCTAAAATGGTGGCAGTAAAGAGTATCGGTGCTATTAAAAATAAACGAAATTTTAACATGGGCCTAACTTATATTCGAACCATTTGAACAAGATTGCAGCTAATCTATGGGACACTAAATAAAAACAATAAAAAGCAATAGCTGCAACTAATTAAAAAATGCTCTAAAGACTTACCTACTACTAAACAGAATAAAGCCAGGCTGGAATATTAGAGAAACACCCAAAGGGCGTGGATTACTTGAGACACGCTAACAGCTAAAAGAGGGCCTAATTCTCTAACTAAGTGGCCTCGACTCGGCTCGAACCTCCGTCAAGCAAATTCGAGCTGCAAAAGAGACTGTCTCGGAACAGTCTGACCTTAATTCAAAAGCAAAATAACTGCGAAATATTCTACTTTCTCTTTTAGAAATTTATTTACAAGTAGCGAAGTAGCTTTGCATTAAAAATAAAATAATTGAAATGAAAATAAAGTCAGTGTTTTCCACTTTGAGTCTTCCCAAAGAATACAACATGAAATTGCAAGCAAGCAGAAAGTTCCGAGAAGGACTTTGTCGCATGTAATGTTGCCAAAGGTACCTAATCATTGCATTTTGACAGTGTTTGTTCCATGAAGGCGAGAATGCGAATATTTAGTTTAGACATGGTTGCATTTGGCAGAACAAATCACCATCCTACAGAAACTAAAAAAAATAAAATGATAAACAGTTATGGTAAAATATTGTGACAGGTCGCGCTTCCAATCCCCGGGGCATATTTAATTTTACAGAGGCGAGGTTTAAGGAGAGGGAGACAAGATAGAGAGGGGGCTCAGTGGAAAATAATTTTTCAGCGGTAATAATTTTATGATCTAATCAACCACAATTTAAGCATCTTTCGTAAAAAGCTTGGGTAAATAGCAAAGGGGGTCTAAGGATTGTCCAGCACGGCTACAGCATGGCATGGAAATAAACGCCGTACTGTTGCCGTGCCACATCATGTTGAATTCGGTGGTCGGTTTTTTACTACGAATGCGTTATTTTGCTCCTGTGCAAAGATTTTACAAGGTTCAGTGAATTTGTGTGGCACGGCCAGGCACGACGTCTAAATTAAACAGGCGTGCCAAGTCGTGCTAGTGTCGTGCAAGAAAACTACCAGCACGGCACGGCGCTGGCACAACGTTTGTAGCAAGCCTTACTGACTTTTCACTCACTGGAGAACCTTTCATAATACGTTACTACTTAGAATAAGGGATTTTTCAATAGAAACAGGGCATGTGTGGCAGTCAAAAAGTAGATGCAAGCACATAATGAGTTGTATAGCACACACAAACCCCCGGAACCCCACTGCTTATCAATGGCTAGTAGTAGACAATCTGGGGGTAGTGAATGCGATAATAAACATATACTAACCATAAATTGCAATCAACGGTGTCGTGGTATCCGTGTGGAACTTCTTTGCCATTCAAAAGACAAGCTGAATAAAAAATTCAAAAATTATCGATTGAATTGAATTGCTAAGATAATTTATTGGATATAATTGAACTGTGATTAAGCAGCATTGGAGGGAGTGATAAATCTTGTGGAAGTCTTAGGAAGACAATAATTGTACTTCAGCTAGAAAGTATAGTATCTATCAGCTAGAAAGTAGAGAAAATGAAAGTGCCTTTATCTTTAATCTGCCTTATTTTTTACTACGAAGTGCTTTCTTAATAACAAAAAGTTCCTAATGAGTTCGAGAAGATAAATTTGCATAGATTCTGATAGAAAGAAGTCGGTATATATCTAAGGGGTTTTCATTACACCAAAGAGACTTTCACTGAGTCAAAAACGTCAGAAGGATTCGAGAGAATTCAGCTAGATTCTGCAGTAGATGAGAAAATAGCTACAAGGACAGGACCTTCTTTACATTTTGGTTACTGTTTCAATTGTGTGTAATTAGATTAATGTGTGTAATAACATTCTTACGTGCTTCTTTAGTCGCCTCAACTTCTCCACCATACGATAAAGGATCAAACAAAGGTCCCAATGGCTTCGATGCATCTGTTAATAAAGAACAATAAAGAAAACAATGGAATCAAAGCATGATAATCTCGGTCCTTCACCCTTTGAACCCATTGCGACCTTTGACCTTTCACCTAGAGTATTTACAATTAGCCTTTTCGGTTGGATAGGTGACTGTGGACATTTATGCAACTGTGCCAATGGAGTACAACATGTGATCATGTCACAGGCAGATGCACCTGCTTAGCTGGGTGGAAAGGGCATGTGCAATGAGCATAAGTCAAACGACCTTTGCTTTATAATCTTTGACCGTCTAAATTTTGCGACGAGATTTTGTTTCAACCACTGTCACTTTGATCTTTGATACTTTGACCTTTGCTACTATGAACTTTTATACTGTGATTATTGCCTCTTCGATCTCACCTACGTATGTCCTGTGATTCTCACACAATTCTCTGCTTTGATCGCAGCTTGTGCGTCTATCGAACTCCGTACATTACAATCATTAACCTATTTTGTGGTCAAATTTACCATTGGCTCAACCCACTGTTACACACAGAGGAGTGCTTATAAGCGGACACGTCCCCACACCACATATCTCTATATAACGGAAAATTGACATTCTCCAGAAAACAATGAACTCTTGCCATATTCTGACATTTTGTGAATCATTTTCAGATCAATGACAAAGATTGATACAGTTACAAAATTGGTAAAGAATATTACCTGGCAATGCGGTTCGAATGCAAATGCCTCTGTTTGGGATCTGGTGCTGGACATCCTCCGGCGTTTGAATGGAACAAGTGTATCCACTCATGCAGTTCAACGGTTCGATCCCTGGAAACACGCTTGTACTGCACTCAATTTCATGCTGCGATGGATTCGAACTCGAGCCGTCTTCAATCAGCCATGAATTACCTGTGTAACAATAAGTACAGAATGGTTAACATCATCCCCCTGAGCTACGCACTGTATTCTTTGAATATAATGCTGAGATCTGAACTATTCCAGGGGGTAAAGCAACTAACCGATTGTCTTTATTATGAAAAAGATAAAACAGATATTCAAAAGAAAACATTATAGATTAGAAACATAAAAAATTTTCAATTACCTCCAACCGTCAGTGCTTCTGGCTCTTCCAGCCAATCCGTAGCTAAAAAAAAAACTTCGAGTTGAACCAATATTATATAGTCAATATATATAATATATTACATTAATATACATGATACATTATACATTATATATACCATTTGTATCTTATATGTATGGTTTTGGTTTTAGAGTAGAGTGGAAACCCGTTAATACGACCACCAATGAGGCGTAAAAGTGGTCGTAATAACGAGAGGCTGCATTAACGAGGATCTTTTATGAGACTATGCATAAAAGATCCTTGGTCTCTTGAATTCCAATCATATTTAGCAACCACCTAATAAAAATTTGTACGGTTCCTTCGAAACCCGCTATGTTATTGTTTGATTGGCTGCAATGGAGTGAAGACCACACTGTATACTCCCTTTAAAGTTAGGACAACACAAAATAATCATGCTACAGGGCAAGTTGAAATTGAGGAATATGCCTCACCTACAGCTGCTTTGGGAGCTTCTGGTACAACGCACTTGTAAATACAACCAGACGGACAACACATCAAGCCGGGGCCACAGTCCAAGTCGTCGGAGCACAAATCGTAGTCACGTCCGCATGCTGGTTCCATTCCGGTCAACGTCGCCAAGGTATCGTTTGTCACGCTGCTGGCGCTGTCCACTGAGGTTCGTGGGCAGAAAAGCTCTTCGCTGCCAATGGCAAAGCTCTTGAGAAAACGGCGAAGCTGAAAGAACGAAGGAAAATCTTTTCACAACAAAAGAAGAAAATCTGCATGGAAATATCCCGGATCCGGAAACAAACACGCAGATTCATATTCCAGGTCTGGGACTTTGAAAATCTTGCTAGGTTTCCTCACTTGGCAATAATCCTGGATAATCTGAAAGTATCGAGTGGCATTAGGTGAAGTGAGGCTGTCATGACTTTAATTGTAATCTAGTTTAAACCCGACTCGACAATATCTTGTCTGTTTCAACAACGAGCCCATGGTACACGGGTGAATGCTGAGTGAAGCAAGAAGTGAAGAAAACATGTCTAGAGTTGCATGGATATCAAATTTATTGTCTTATCTATTGTTTTGCAAAGATAAAGTGAAGTTGGTCATTGTGAATTTTCAAGTTTTTTATAGTGGCTTTCCACTGTGCTTAACAAACTAAATTAGTCTCATGAGGCAGTTAAAGGGATAAGGTTGTTTGTCCTTTACCCCATATATACCGAGCATTTGACATAGATTCTTGTAAACTACTGATTAGAAAGTAGAAGGAGGTAAAATAGGAATTAATGGGAGAGTGTGGCAAGCAAATTAACGAGAGACTCAACTGCACCAGAAGCAACAGCGCTAACATTACATTATTACATATATCATAATTCATAAGCCACGCAAAGCCAGGTGGCCTGAAGTTCTCTTTCAAATTTCTCACGAAACTGTTTCCTTTCTCGTGATTTTTTCAATTATCCAAGCAGTTGTTGAAGCGTTAGGAAGGGTTGTTACCGTACTGTGAAATTGCAACATGAAATGGCATGATGCATGATGCAATGTCTGAACATCCAAGCCAAACTTGCGAAAACGGGCATGAACAATCAAGTTACACACTGTTTTTCATTCATGCTCGCAGTCAAATTACATACACACACAAAAGACAATAAAATACTCCATGCTTACATAATTTTCGTTGTTCCTATTCAAATAGAAATCTCTTGGTCTTGCGGTGGACAGCGAAATTGTCCAAAAAAACAGCAACACAGCAAAGGAGGATGAGAAATGCTGATTCATCTTTCTGTGCAATTTGACGAGCTCTTGTTCTGTTGTCTTGAAACGTCTTTCCCTTGAAATGATAAAGACGATCTGTGCAATGCTTCTCTGATCCTGGAACTCTTGTGTTTTCCTATGATTTTGAGCAGTGCTTGTTTTTATGACTTGCACTGCACGTTGCGGTGCGTTTTGACGTCGTGAATGTATTGATCGCGTTTCCAATTCGTCTGAATCCGCAGTCCAGCTTTCAAAACATCCAGCAGGCGCACTCTCTGCGGAAAGAATCATACGAGATGTTGAAAATCTGAAACTTGAATCAATCAGGCATGTGGTGAGTGAGAATCCAACTATCCGATCCGCATATCAGCGTCAAATAAACGCCCAGGCGCTTACACTTTGAGGTTTTACAAAAGCCCTTCTTTGCCCTCGATTGAGTAGGTGTGAGGGCGTCTGGTTCGAAGCACTGCGGTAAAGCAGAGAAACGATTTGAGGAATAGATTGCAAAGAAAATTTTATCAGCTCATGAGAGAAGATGAAAACCAAAAGAACATACTTAAACACCCAATAATCTGGTAGAGAGCATCATCTTTCGACTGACGATGAATGTAGCTACTAGGGTCTCCTGCATCTTACAACAGGACACTCACATCAGGAACGTTCAGCGTGCGGATTACGATTACACAAAGTCAGAATTTGTAACTGTATTATTTGTATTGTGAGTCTGAGAATACAAGAATGTGATTCGGAACCCACAACTGAAAAGGCGGATTTTGTTGTTGTTGCTGTTGCGACATAACGTTATGCTTCAAATGACTGAAGCATAACGTTATGTCGCACATCTCTGAGCGCTCAGACAGTTCAAAAAGCTAAAATTCATGCGAAGGGGACTCATACAAAGACGATGTTAAATTAATTTTGTGTAATTAAATGACCAATTAAATTAAAAGGAGATATTATTCGGTTAATGATTTGTATCGAAGCGAGGCTACATTCAAGAGTGAGGTTGTAAAAAACAAACTTTTTAATATTACAAATTCTTTTGCGGGTGTATTTAGTTGGTTAGGATTAATACGGAAATTCTACTTTTAGAAAGGCTAATGTCGGTTTAATCACATTGCTTATATTAATACCCAGGAACCGCAAAACGAAATGGGAAGAATGGCGTCTTTTTTCTTCTAGGCCCAATAACTCACTGTTTGAAAAACGTCCCAACATCAATTGTGGCCTGTTATTTACCGCTGTTGTATGAAATAGCGACAGCTAGAGTCGCACGACAACAACAGAGAAACAGCTTTAGCAATTGAAATGCTTTCAAACCACACCATCGTGCAATATAAAACCGTTAAACGTCATTAAATAGAGTCCAGTCACTTGGTGGTTGCGGGCAAAACCCACGAAAACGAACGCGGTGGCAGACGCTTTTGTGCGAGCAACAACGAAATCATTGTCGTCTCCAAATGTTCCCCAAAACATAGCGATCTGTTAGCATAAGCAAGCTATTATCATAGTTATACGAACAGATTTTTATATAAATGTTTGCACGAATACTGAGACTCAAAATTGCAGGGGGAACAATGGAAGCCTTAGAAAAACAATCAAAAAAGTTCTTCTCCGGTGTGTCCCCCCGTTTTAATTGTTTTATATTAAACCGGGAGCTCTACAAGCACGTGCCCCCAAGTTTTGGACAAGTGCCCCTTTCTGATTAGTGAAATGTGCTGTTTCATGTAAAAAATTGAACCCTTGAAGACTTTATAAATGCCCATTTAACTTCATAAAGAGGCATTTCTGTAATGGACAATTTTGACTCTGCCTCTGAGCTGAGCCCTAACCATGTGCAACTCTTCAAAATACGCCCAGGTTCCCCTTTTTAGCAACGGGACTCTGATATCGGTGCAACATGAAAAGTTCCATTCGGAAGCCCGTGTCCCCCCCCCCACAACTACAAATGCTCATACGTCTCTGATTAAAATAAGTGTATTTCTCTTCACAAAGTGTCCGTTACATTATATGGCTATACATTGATCATTTACCTCCCCACACGGAGTGGAGCACCAAGCCTGAAAGAATTAAAGAGACTTCTTTCGCTGTTTTGTCCGTGAACATTTGCGTTGCGTTTGCTTATCCCTGACAATGTATTGAAAACTCCTCGCCCATGGAGAATGCTTGCAGGCTCTTGAGCAGCACAACAGCCTCTTATTCAATATAGTTAAGTGGCACTGCTTCGTATGCTACACCACTGATGTCTTTAATAACAGCAGGATTTGTAATGCCTCGTACTATATTGTACAGTATGTGGTGCCTTGTTACAACATTGTTACAGTAGCACATACACAACAACGCAATATCGCAATACAATTACAATAGGACAGGACAAAAGTCATTGGGAAACTTTCATCACAAAAAAGTTATCAGCCAGCAAATTTCTTTCTTCTGTGCATTGGTCAACCCCAACTCACCTAACTACATACAGATATTACGTGTAATGTATTTCAGATGCACGTTTCAGCAGGGAATTTATCAAATGTAAAGCTTGCTTATGGGGGGGGGTGTTATTGCATCGGCATTATACACTCTTTAACAAACATTGTGCACAACAACACAGCACGTGTAAAACAACATCATTAGAAACATAAAACGTTACAACATGCGGCACAATAGAGCAATGCAACGTGCAATGGAAGCCTGCTTGCATCATACACACTTTGTTATAAGAATACCTTAACTTATGTTAAGCCTTGATCTTTTTCATTGTTATTCTTAAATTTCCATTGTTTTTTGGCAATTTTGAGCCTCAATATTCGGATAGACTATATTCTTACAAAAAAAGTGTGTATACAATATCTTGATGTTATCCATTGAAAAGTAAGCAATACGGTGCAATGTCTGGTGCTTACCTCGTGGTATCTTTCAAATGAAGCGACTCTTGCAATACGTACTTCACCGAAGTAATGGTCGAAGTCTTCAATGCGTGTTAACTACAAATAAAAATGAAAGAAGATTAGAACACAGGCAATGCAAAATCATTATGCACTCATATTACAGACGAAAAAGACATCACAAGAGAAACGATTAGCTAATATTTGGCAGTTATATTAGCACAAAGAAAGGTACATTATTTGGAAATCGAACTCCTTGCATCGGAAATTCAAATTCGAAGTTCAAAGAGCTCCAAATATTGTCAAGTTAATATTTAAAGACTGTGTATTGTTTAACAAAAGATTTCGTCTCGTGTTATCTCATCCTTAAATTCAAAGGTCAATCCAAAAATTTAACATAAATATTGATATAATTAATAATACATATTAATTATGCAATATATAATTATTTTTAATGGAAAAGTTACGGCATTATACGTCGTACAATGATAAAACACTCGAGAAGTAAGAAATGTGTTCGAGATAACGAGGGCTCAAGGTTTGAATGATCAGACTCGAAGAACAAGAGAATAAAATAAATTAATTAAAAATCAAGTCAAAGTCAGAGAATATATGCTTGATATTTAGAAAAGTTGGACTTCATAATATTATATTCAGGAATCAGATAATTCTGTCAGCTAATACAACAAATATAGGTAATGCAATGCTATGGAGGAATATAAGAGTCGTTACTTACTTCTCAACTCACCTTTCAAATGCTTTCATGAATTAGTTCCTTTTATTCAAATGAATTTAAAAATTGTATCTTCCCAACGTTCCAATTACACAAGCTATAGAAAAAACGGATAATAAATTAATTTAAAGTTATGAGTACACAAATCAATCAAATTTGTCCAGAAAACTGTGTTCTGGTAGAGCGAAAAAGTTCATATAGCTACATCAACTGCCTTACTACTTGCTGGCCTCAAGTTGGTTCGCTTTTAATTTGTGTACGTATGTATGATAAAGAAGCAAGTTTGTTTGAAATATCCGTACCGATTCAACATTCTTGTCTGAAAGAACTCAACTGAAACGCAACCAACGGGAAACATGAAAGTTGGAACAATACCCACTTGCGGAATTTAGCAATACCGAGGAAATGGTTCCTTCTTAATGATATTTGAAACAGACCAATTAATCTTTTATGGTTTAATAAATGTCCGGCACTCGGTAACGTTCTTTCGTCAGCAGAAAACCCTCAGACATGGGTACATACATTACATGTGTGCAAAGGATATACGGATACAAAAACCCAGGGCGCTTATAAATCACTCAGGGCCGTTTATAAAATTTATTGACGTTTACTCTAGAGGCGCTTATAACTTCTACTGATAAATGGGGGTATTTATAAGAAGGAGGCGGCGCTTATTCACGGACATAACTATACTATTGTCTACAAGACCCTACTAATGGTATGTATACGTGAATAAGCAGTATAACCACTTGAAACACATCCATCGGCCATTGGGAAGTTCGAGTTATCGGTTCGAGCTCAATGCAAACGAGATTAAACATACAGGCCCTTCTTTCAAGTCTTGACATTTTGACGGTGCGCGCGCTGCACGTAGGTGTCAAAATGTCAAGCACCCTTTTCGGAGATGTACGCCAATGTCGTGACGATAAGCAAATCTTTGCCAACGCCAATAGCAAATTGGCCGGGACGAGCGGAAATTGTTGAATTTCGGCTGTTAAATATATTGCTTTGTTTTCTTGTTTTTGAATATCTGGATATTTTCTTATCAAATATCCAGACAGCGGTAGACTATATATCACGCTCACCAATGAATTGAAAATTGAAATAAAAGATCATTAATTGAAATTAGAAACGCGCTTTCATTCAATGAAAACGTTTTTCAGAGCGATACTCAAATTTACTCAGTAATTTCCCAAACTCAATACTAAACCTTTAGGCTTTCCATGGGTTCTGCTCTACTGAGCATGCGCATTGATGGGGAGCAACGCTATGATATGAATACAACATATTTGAAATCAATTGTTAATATATAATATACCGTATTATATAATACTTGTGGTAGCACAAATATTCATATTGCACACAGCAAGTTTTCTGGAATTTTGAGTATTTATATGGTTTAACTTTCTTTGGTTTCCGAAAATAAATTGAATAGAAAGACATGATAATTTCTTTAGTTAATTTATACTTGAAATTCGCTGAAATGACAGTTCACTATAAGCCTTATATAAAGCCGTGCTAGTGCTATAATTATATCATCCTTCAATTTGTCATTATAAGAAAGCTCATAAGATCAAGCATAGACAAAACCTTACAAATATGCTCACCTTGAGGTTATAAGTCTTGTCTCATACAGATATAACCTTTGAGAGAACAATAGAAAATTCTTGTTAGTTCATTCAAATCTTCGAAACATGTATGAAACATGATAATGGATAAGTAGTTCTGGAATATATGACAGTGAACAAAGCAATATAGCTAACCTTACAACAATAAACATTGCCATTCGATTCTCGTAAGGTTCGCGGCCTTTCGCAGCCAAAACAACAAATGATAAATATTATCGCAACAGCATGTGGCGGAGAATAGAAACAATTTTTCCTTCAATTCAAAACTTCAAAGTTTACAAAACAAACGCAACATAAATTCTAATGAAACTATTCAATTTACCCCATAAATCGAAGAATTGAGTCAAGTTAAACTCAATGTTTGATAAAAAGCAGTCAATCTTGCTGGATTCGACTTCATTGTGCATTGAAAGAAATCCCGCCATTTGGGGAGCTATGAGAATCAAAACGAGGCACGAAAAACTGGGAATGAAATCGAGGCTGCATGAATTTCGTCATAACATAACATTAGCGAATTAAATTGGTTCTACAAATATAAATAAAATACTACGGGTATACAAGCAGATTCGTGCGAATTGCACTGGAGTCATACGCATGCCAAACATGCTAGCAAACTGATTCCTGGTCAATGGGCATGACCATGAATGCTTAATCATCGAATCAAACACGAACACAGTCGAACTACAAACAATTTCTTAGTCATGTTAAAGAATAATAGGAAGTTTACAAAGTTCCCATCTCATATTTGCAAAAGAAGAGCTGCAGCTAAATGTCGAACGAGCAAAGGCGAATGAAAAGCAAAGTTGACGCCTCTTCTAAAACTACGTTGCGAAATATGATTGCAAATTAAATTTCTTTGGTTCAACACGAGGTAACCTTTGTTCCCTTGATTATCATTGTTTTCTTGTAAGCAAAGGGCGACCTCGGGTTGTCCAAGGGAGCGAAAGCAACAGTCGTGCTACTCAAGCACACAAAGTGCAAGGAGTTCATGTCAAATTGTGTATGGATCATTAGCTCCTGCACTGAACAGTGGAGATCGAAATCCCCTATATGTATGTAAATGCACACAGTTTATGTATTTATTTATGTGACATGTTAAAGCTGTAATGCCTTCTTCTAAATATCGGTATATTCGAAGATGATGCGCAGAAATGCGCGAGGCGTTCGGTTGAAAACAACACCCTAAATGAACTCATTTTTCTCCAAAAAACACGTTCTTAATTATAAGCATGACAAAAATCATATAAATTAAAAACACGTTTTTGATTATACTAATTATTAATTGAATGAATATTAATTCACCCAGACCTTAGATGTTATAATGGGTAATTACAATAGTGGAATCCCAGTATAGCGAGCCCTAAAGGAAGCTGAACTGGAAATACTTTGATTAGGTGAAACGAGTAATGGGTCTGACGTTTAGTTCGCTACGCAGAAAAGTTCGTTAGGACCTCTCCATGATAAGGTTTCATTGCATTAAAGTAATTAACTGTAACGGTCTATCGAAGCTCTACGCAATCTGTTCAGGGAGGGCTTCTGGGGTCTTGAAGGGTCCAAGATCGCGCGCTACACTCTTTTCTTTTTATAAGAATAAACTTTATAAGAATAATGAGGCTCAAAATTCGTGAAATTTAAGAAAATTTTAAGAATATTGTCAGGCTCAGGATCTTGTGGAACTATTATTTTTAGCAGGCGTTTTTTATTTTTGATTCTTGTGCTTTGCACGGGCAATGGTTTTAAATATACTCATCCAAATTTCGATGAAAGTGTCGAAAAAATCTGTGCTACAGGAAATAAGGACTTTTCTGTTAGCCATATAATAGCTATGCGTTTTTGGCATTGATGATAATAATAGCAGTGTATTTCCATATCTGTATTTTCTGCCGCGCTAAGAATAATTTCAGAATATTCAGAGGCTCAAAATAGAAAAAAATTAAGAATATTGAGGCTCAGCAAAAAATTAAGTATTCTTATAAAAAGAAAAGAGTGTATGCTTTAGACAGGCCTGCAAACTCAACAAAAAGCATAACTTTATTTAGATATTAGCATTTCTCAATTTGAAAACATGCGGAATAGCTACTAAGCAAGCGATAGATCCCATACATCCAAGTGAGCTGCATTTGAGACCGCTTGTTTGCCCAACAAAAAGGAGAAATCATATATATGAACCAATTTTAGTTTGTTTTAAGCTACGATCGAAAGAGAGCAATTAACGATAAAAAGAATCACTCTTTGTTATTTATGAAAAACCGAACCCTTGGTCTAAATAACAATATTGCCATATGCACTTATATCACGTTGAAGGCAAAACAATGGAACTTCTCGCCATCATTCTGGTCATTTGTAAATTCAGCCTGGCTGCAACTGAAGAAATTATGGAGGTAGGTAAACACTGTATCAACTTGCTACATGCATAGACGCTGAGAAAATTGCAAATCTTTTGAAACAATAAACAAATTAAAAACAACTTGGTTATTGTCAGCCTCGCTTGAACTGCACGTGCATCTTTGTGGCCTCGCTCATTGAGGTTCTGGGACTGTTTGTCCCACCCATGACACCTTTATGTCGTAAGGGAACGTAAATCCTCGAATTGCTCCCCAATCCCAGAGCTAAAAACTATAAATACACCCTTGAATAACCCCGATATGTCGATTTTCGCCATTTGAGTCCCCATTGGTACTTTATCAAGCTAGAACAGAAAATTACTGCGTTTCATCAACAGCTAAAGTAGCGTCACAAAAAACTAGCAGCAACTGCTCAAGGAGTTTGTTGTAATAAGAAATCCGTCCCTTTGCTATTTTTTAGTAGTTTCTGAAGTTTAAGGGTAATTATAGTACAACAGTTTCCTATGAGCCTCTCACCTCCTTCCGATGGACAGCTTCCCATATAAAAAGATGCGTGTATCATAAGCAGAATGCTGGTTACATCTGCAATTCATTTTTCAGGAGAGTGGTTCGGGCATGTATGGCGACTATCAGGCAGCCGTAGTGTCGGGATCAGGTATGCTTGGAGACGAGATTATGCCCATATCAGCCATTGATAACTTTAACGGAATAGAAGCAGTCGACAAGAATCAAAACGAGGTTGCTACTTCTGATGATAATGATGATGTCGATGCCGTTGAGAAACGAGGCAAAATCAACAGAGTAGCCAAAGGTGGAACAAAAACTCCGGCCAAAAGATTTTGGGTAAGAGAGCCACGAGAAAGGGGCTAGTTATACAGTCAACTTATCAATCAAGACATTCAATTCATATTGTAGCACAGTCAACTCATCTGTTCACACAGTTAGCCTCTCCAGTCATAAAGTCACCTCCTTTGTTGATAGAGTCTTGGTCTTTTAGTTAGACAAGTTATTAGAAGGGTTAACTCTGAAGTCAACTCTTTTAATAACACAGTAATAACACAGTTAAACTTCCAGTAAAACTCTCAACTAACAACAAAAGGCGAGAATGAGCGAATTTCTTTGAATAAACAAATTGTATTTCTTACCAAAATCAAGTCAAGTATTCCTGCCACTTGAACTAAGTTGTTTGACACTTCTGACTTTTAATAGCCTCGTTATCATACCAGTCTCGTTCCGGTGAGAATCTTTACTTCGATTGATCAATGGAATGTATTCGTCAGACTGCAAGTCTCCATCAACTCAATTCAATCCTCCTGCGCAGTTAGTACTTGCTTGCAAGCACTCGTAAAACAAACTCTCGATGTTTCCATCTTGTAGAACAGAATGTACCCATACTTCCACTGGCTTCAAGCACAACAGCAACAACAACAACAACAAATTACAGTTCAACAATATCACACGCAGCCTGTGGGAAAGTGTTTGGAAGAGAATTCCCTTTGTGACATAGGCCACGATGAACAATGCTGCGGCCACGCAACGTACTGCGTAGACTATTGGGGCGTAGGAAAGTGCCTCGCTTTCACCCGGCCGGATAAATACGACTCGCTGGCCATGCGAATCAATAGGAATAACCTTTACAAAGCTTATTACAAACGGCTGCAGTATGCGGCAACGCGGGTGGATTAACATAACTCAGTAACGTAGCAAGGCTATAGACTAATGCAATGAATTAAAATGTTACTCTGTGGGATTGAGTGGATATAGACATGCATAGTCATTGCATGGCTGTAGTTTGCAATACATTTGTACAAAATTCGTAAATGAAAAGGTATAAAATTTAAGTGTATGTCATAACTGGCATGATGGTGGAAAATCATGTTGTACCCTATTGCTGAGTTTAGAAGTGCAGCTCCCTTATCAAGATATTAAAATAATAAAGGAAAATAATCTGAAACGGATAAAAGGCCAATGCACGCAGTTCTGCTAAAGGGAGCATAGTGACCTTAAGTGCGAGAATAGGGTATTTGATGTCATTTAATCAAGCCAATTAATTGGTGGGGTAAGCTGTTGTAGATTGATAATCAGACTGTAAGTACCCATTGTGTGGGGGCTTCAACCACCCATGGGGATTACTATGGGGAGGGGGACTCAGCCCCTCTAAAAATATCATTCATGTAAGTTGTTCTTACTGCATTCAACTTATTGTATTTGGTAGATAAGTCATTTTCATAAATTTTATTTGGAAAACTTTTACTATTTATCAACTGTCTATTTTGTTCGCTGGCTAGTTTCTGTTTTGTTATCTTGAATAGAGCATATACACATGATTTTGAAAAGATATTTGACGTCTTTTTCAAGTTTGAGTCTCCCTAAAAAGTTGGCAGCCATGAAACAGACCCACATTAAGTCAATGCCCCCTAATTACCGGAAGAAAAAAGACTGCATGTGATTGTGAGACAGATTTCTAATCGAACATAGAATTAAGCCTTGTTAATATGATCTACAATAATTTACTTACAACTTACAAATTGCATCATTGTACTTTTTTCTTCTTTGCGTCTTTCTGCTTACTTGATTTTATTTTTTCCTCTGCTTCCTTCTTTTCCACTTTCTGCCATTCCAGCGGGTTGCGTCTGTAAAAAGGCCACGGTGGAAGCACAAGCTGAAAGAAACAATTTCACATCAAACTTTTCTGGCTGCAATGCCCAGGAAAGGGGCTTAATACCAAGCATGCACATTGACAAAAGTGTGCAGTGCCACATAACAACATTTTAACATACCGTAAATCCTTGAAAAAGCCCCCACCTTCGAATAAGCCCTTCCCTCGAATAAGCCCCACCCTGATAATCATTTGCAAGGATATTGACCCAAGTATCGAGACATTGAAGTTGTTTAGTGAATGTATTGCAAATAGCAGCAAATTTAAATCAATAACTTCATTCATTGGCTGCATCGTATAGCTTTTATTTTGCTTAATATTGAACAATAATCTGACTAAAATTTAAATCTCTGAATATGCCCCTGGGGGCTTATTCGGGGATTTACGGTAAGTTGTTGATGGATACTGTATGATAATTACAACATTAAACAGGTCATGCTTGCATAGTGATTTCACCTTTAAATTGTTAATATCTAAGTGGTTCAACTTTCTTTGCTTTCAAAAATTCTTTACTAAATTTCTTAGCTCTTTAAAGAGCCAAGTACAGGATTCTTTTAAAGCACTTTCTTATAAAAAAAGTGTATATGTTTGATACTCACAATGCAGGATATAATTGAGCCAATAAACAAGAACAACACAGCTTGGGAGAATTGCTCAACTAAAAATCCATACACAAAACCAACAGCCTAGAAAAAGAACAACAGAAAAACATTATTAAATAGTTGCTGATAATGTTGTCAAAGCTACAAAATCTGAGACTAGGCTGAAAAAATTAAGTAAAGGCAGACCAGAAAAATCAATAAAACAAAAAACAATAACATAGAAAAGAATAGAACAATATAGGTATAAATTGAACAACTATTGTTTCGCTGAAGTATTTGTTACGCTAAAGTATTTGTTACGCTTAATGTTAATAGAATAGAAAGAGATGACTATGCCTTACTACTTGATATGGACACGAATGTACAAATAAATCATACTTACACCAAATAAAGCAATAATGACTTGGTAAAGGACTTCAGCTTTTTTCTGACCCTCGAAATCCTGAAAAATAGCATTCAGATTTGTTAGAGCAATAAAGAATATGAAAGAAAATAGGCCTAAGGCCATCTGGAATGAGGCAAACCAACTTACCATATGGGTCGGGATTGAATAAATATAGTTGACAGTTCTCTTTACAAATGGTATTTTCATAATTAATTTCTTCATATTTTCTTCGAAATTATTGATAAAATCCATTTTCTACAAGCTTCGCACGTTACGTTGAATGAATTTCAGCTGATTACCAAAAACAAGACAGGCGAATATAGGTCTGGAATCTAGACTCACATTGGGATTCCAGACTCACATTGGGAAACTCGCTGCAAAAGACGGTATTATCATTGATTGCTACAAATTCGAAGTTTATTCCCTAAAACTGCAACTATATGGGGATGTTTTCAGCAAAAAACCGCATCTCTATCTTGCTTGTACTTCTGAATCGAGCGGGAAATACCTTGTCACTTGCTCTTCGAAAAGGCTGCCTTTCATGAACTACTTTTTGGCCGGGGATTCAGCCGTGGATTGGGCCTAGGAAACTACTATTTGGCCGTGGATTCAAAGTGATGTTATTTGTAATTGTTATTGTGGGCTAACTGCTCGGAATTTTACGATGAAAATTCATTCGCATCTGTAGCACATAAAATGCATCCTTGTCTAAAATTTTCAATTCTCTAGCTCTTATCGTTTTTGAGGGAAAACTTTGTTTGTCTGAAAGTCGTGAGTGTCTGACTCTGAGTTGCGTGACCAAAATGACCCCCGGAAATCGAAACTACTTGGAATTTTGCGATGAAAATTAATTCGCATCTGTAGCACAAAGAGTGCATCCTTGTCTGAAAATTTCATTTCTCTAGCTCTTACCGTTTTTGAGGGAAAACTTTGTTTGTCTGAAAGTCGTGAGTGTCTGACTCTGAGTTGCGTGACCAAAATGACCCCCGGAAATTGGAATTACTTAGAATTTTGCGACAAAAATTAATTCGCATCTGTAGCACATAGAATGCATCCTTGTCTAAAAGTTTCAATTCTCTAGCTCTTACCGTTTTTGAGGGAAAACTTTGTTTGTCTGAAAGTCGTGAGTGTCTGACTCTGAGTTGCGTGACCAAAATGACCCCCGGAAATCGAAACTACTTGGAATTTTGCGATGAAACTTAATTCGCATCTGTAGCACAAAGAGTGCATCCTTGTCTGAAAATTTCATTTCTCTAGCTCTTACCGTTTTTGAGGTAAAACTTCGTTTGTCCGAAAGTCGTGAGTGTATGACTCTGAGTTGCGTGACCAAAATGACCCCCGGAAATTGGAATTACTTGGAATTTTGCAACAAAAATTCATTCGCATCTGCAGCACAAAGAGTGCATCCTTGTCTGAAAGTTTCAACTCTCTGGCTGTTACAGTTTTCCAGAAAAAACTTTGTTTGTCCGAAAGTCGTGAGTGTCTGACTCTGAGGTGCGTGACCAAAATGACCGCCGGAAATTGGAATTACTTGGAATTTTGCGACAAAAATTAATTCGCATCTGTAGCACATAGAATGCATCCTTGTCTGAAAATTTCATTTCTCTAGCTTTTACCGTTTTCCAGGGAAAACTTTGTTTGTCCGAAAGTTGTGAGTATGCGAGAAACTTGTTGTTATCTTTCGTATTCCAAATCAGTTATTATCCGTATTTCCGTATTTCATAGCAGTTGTTATCTTCCGTATTTCAAACAAGAATAAAAAGTTGATAAGTTTCACATACTCACAGCTTTCGGACAAGCAAAGTTTTCCCTGGAAAACGGTAAGAGCTAGAGAGGTGAAATTTTCAGACAAGGATGCACTCTTTGTGCTGGAGATGCGAACGAATTTTTATCGCAAAATTCCAAGTAATTTCGATTTCCGGGGGCCATTTTGGTTAAGCACCCCAGAGTCACACACTCACGACTTTCAGACAAACAAAGTTTTCCCTCAAAAACGGTAAGAGCTAGAGAATTGAAACTTTTAGACAAGGATGCATTCTATGTGCTACAGATGCGAATGAATTTTCATCGTAAAATTCCGAGCAGTTAGCCCACAATAACAATTACAAATAACATCACTTTGAATCCACGGCCAAATAGTAGTTTCCTAGGCCCAATCCACGGCTGAATCCCCGGCCAAAAAGTAGTTCATCTGCCTTTCCAACTTTTCGAAGTGGCTGTCGACGCTACTAAAGCCCGGAACAAGCAGAAAAGAGACGTACATTTTGATTTTCCAGACTCACATTGGCAAAGTTGCTGCAAAAGACAGAATTATCATTGCTGGGTATAAATTCGAAGTTTATTCCCTAAAACTACAACTATATGGGGATGTTTTCAGCAAAAAACCGCATCTCTATCTCGCTTGTAGTTCTGAATCGAGCGGGAAATATTTTGTCACTTGCTCCTCTACATGGCGGTCTTGCCAAGCTGGTTTGCCGTGGTCCGTTCCGTGAACTTGGTAATTTTACATTTCCCAAATGCTGATGACGTAGCTCGAAAATTTATGACCATGTCTTGAACTGGAAAAGGACTCCAAGAAATAAGCATCTTTGCATTGTTATGTGACTTGTATTTTCTCATGGATTTCGGAATTTATATAAATTACAATACTTTCTTGTTGATTCAAATTGACCATTAGTAACTATAATATAAATAGCTTTTACTTGTAAGTTTAATTGAAATTCTCTTTGCTTGACGTTCTTGTCTGTGTCAATTCTTATTGCGAGAATCTTTCTCAAATACATCTGAATTGCCATTAATTGCCATCTATGTTGGAGGCTGTGCCTGTGTACATCCGATCCGTTCATTTATTTTAACGAATAACCACATTTCCAAAAACGATTGCCGAGGATAGAAAATTTTGGCAAAAGTAACAATTTTCGAGCTACGTCATCAGCATTTGGGAAATGTAAAATTACCAAGTTCACGGAACGGACGAATTACCAAGTCCATGTCGAAGAGCAAGTGACAAGGTATTTCCCGCTCGATTCAGAAGTACAAGCAAGATAGAGATGCGGTTTTTTGCTAAAAAAACATCTCCATGTAGTTGTAGTGTTAGGGAATAAACTTCGAATTTCTTAAAAATGAAAGACTTTGAAATTTTTACCATGTTTACGGTAGGCCAGCTTGGCAAGGCCGCCTTTTCGAAGAGCAAGTGACAAAATATTTCCCGCTCGATTCAGAAGTACAAGCAAGATAGAGATGCGGTTTTTTGCTGAAAACATCCCCATATTGTTGTAGTTTTAGGGAATAAACTTCGAATTTGTAGTAATCAATGATAATACCGTCTTTTGTTGCAGCGACTTTCCCAATGTGAGTCTGGAATCCCAATGTGAGTCTAGATTCCAGACCTATATTCGCCTGTCTTGTTTTTGGTCAGCTGATTGCTTTCAGATAGACTCACTGCATTGCGTCCCTGTGATACGTTCGTTGGACAACTCCGCACAAGGACTTATTTACTAACAGTTAAAAAAGTGGGCTGCTCCGCCAAGAAGTTGGCGGAGCCAATCAAATTGCAGGGATTCGATAACCGGCATTCTGATTGGTCAAGATTGCAAATTTTTATTTTGTTCTGAATTCTGGATTTTCCACAGTTTCATCACTGAGAATTAAAAGCCGGGAATTTTCGAAATAATGAAACAAAGCGACCGCTACAATTTTGTAACTTTGAATATTTATGTTACAAAGTTGAATAAAAAGAGGCTGTGTAATAAATAAACAACGTAAGTGAACGTAATCAAATTGCAATTTTGATAAAAGTTTTACCACATTACATGATCTAAAGCTATGCCACAAGTGAATACAAGTATAATACAACTTCACTGGAAGGACTTTGCGAAAAATCGTTTTTATTGTTTCTCTTCTTATTAAACTAAAGTCTTTGTTGTAAGTAAATAATAAATACTGTCTAAAATTTAACTAACTTGTCTCCACTTGGTCTTTGCTTCATTCATTTGAATGCAAATTCACCTAAAAAAAATTCAAAATCTTTAATAAACAAAAATATCGAATTTTGTTGTTTTCACTGTTGTTGACAACGAATTTGAAGGCAAAAAAGCTGTGCTTGACATTTTACAAACTTGCACAAATCTGTAATTGTACTGATTGAAACTTACAGTTTTCTAATTTATCTTTGATTTTAGAACAATTTGTGCAAAATATTGAGCTCGACATGACATTATTGTTTTCGCAATTGGCCTATTTTTAGTGTGATTTTGAGTACCTAAATTACTGCATGCACAAAGTAAGACAATAAACTTACCAAGAATAATATGAATGCGCCTCTGTGGATTTAAATAACCATGTGTGTTAAATAACCATGTGTGTGTGTTCATGTTTTTAACCAATGATTTGCTGCAAAGAGTATACAACAATAAAACAAAAACAGCGCGCCGCTCTGCCTGGTCGGCGACAAATTTCTTTGTTGCGGTTAAGGTAATTTTACGGACCAGAATTTTTCGGAACGAAGCTTCCAAATTTGCCCACTTTTCTTACTGTTAGAAAACGAGTCTCGATGTGCTTGCACTCAATCGAGACTCGTGCAACAAGTCTAGCTTTCAGAAAGATTGAGCTCGGTTGATGACAACGAGTATCACTCAAAGTCAGAGTCAAGAAAATGTAAATCAACATGGTTACAAATACCAAAATTAAAATAAGTAGATGGCTTCACTTACTAACCTAGACACAGATCACGTTGTAATACAAAATAGTTTCAAAATACGATCCTTAATTATAAATCTTTAATTAAAAAATATTTAGGAAAAACAGCGTATTAAACTCAACAACTCAAGACTAATAAAAGAAAGTTATGAGCATCAAAATTAGTTTTAGGATCAAAATCAATGTTTAATGAAGCAAACAAGGTTAGTTAACATTAATGTAAGTATAAAAATCACAATATAATTATGATCAATATCAGTAATTAGAATCAACAAAGGGACTAGATCGTGGAATGTTTAAAATGATTATCGAAATCATACAACGATCCAGTTACAGCATCCAGTTTGAGTTAAAGTGCAGAGTTTTGAATCGCATTTTCAGGGGGGATCTCATAGCTGGGATTGTCGAATGATGAAGCTGAAACTGGTTGTGGGGAAGTTGTTTTTTCTTCGTTACTTGCAATAACATCGCATCCTGAGTTGCTATATGATCTAAGGTTGATGCCACTGTCTAAAGAAGGACCGGCACACGTTTGGCTCTTCTGTAATGCTTTCGTTTCTCTTTTACCGATGGAGTAACGTCTGTAAACCAATCCTTACAACAAGAAAAAAGGTTGAATAGAATAGGAATGCTCAAATTATGATACGTAAAAGGCACCCAAGGACGGATAAAATAATATATGTGATATACCCAAATAATATCAAGGTTATACAAGGGGTTATGGAATTTCTTCAAAACAAATAATAACTTGGGACGTCAGCAACCACTTATAAACTAAATATCAATAAAAACATACTGAACTTTTACACACGCAATGGATAATTAGGGACCTTTAGATCGAGTACGAAAACGAAAACGAAGACGAAATTCGAGATCACAAGGCACCGAGGAACTTCGTACTCGTTCTGGAAGTTTCGTTTCTTTAGATTGCATAACTAAATGTTTCCTACGGTAGTCCAAGCTTGTCCTCTCCATTTTGAAAAAGGAAAAACATTGGTCCCATGAATATTCCGGAGTCTATCGTGAAATTAAGCTTGCACTTACCAATAGCTGCAGCCAATAAAACAACCCCACCAACACTTGCCCCTGAAACTATCCATATTTGCATTTGCTTCCCATCTTGACCTGCTGGTTCTGGAATTTTAAATTCAGAATCTGTTGATGTTGTTTTCGAAGCCTGAGTAGTTGCAGATTTGCTGAAAACCTTTGGCTTAGAGACACCTTTAGTCATCGTTCTCGGTTTGGAAGAGTCGAGCTTTGATCTCGATGTTGTGGGAATAGCAGCCCTTGTGGTAGTTAGTTCTAAAAAAATAAAAATGTATTGCTAACTGCTGAAAATTATTAGTTCAGTTGACGGAAACACTTTATCCACATCAAGTAATATTTCAAAACTTGATGTTGGGCAAAGCAAAAGATATCTTAATATAGTCAACTCTGTCTAATCCGAACACCCTGGGGAAGAGTGAAAATGCTCGAATTATAAAAAGTTCGAATTAAAGAGGTTTATTTTATGAGGGTTGGTTCTTTGTTGATCCTTGAAGGGACAGAGAATTTCGTTCGAATTAGATAGAGTTCGAATTACACGAGCTCGAATAAGACAAATTTGACTGCAGTTCAGGACGCAGAGTGGACGCAGTGTGCACGTAATCACGAGCCTTGAAATCTCGTGAAAAGTGGTGTTTCAAGATATGAATCGTTACCAGGTTTCAAGCAGTCGCCGTAATGTACACTTCCAGATGTGCGTGTTATAAATTTTTCAGGACATTTGACACAATCAGGTTGGCCTTGCTCTGTTTGATATGAATTCTTGGGACACAAACTGCAACCAGCACCATGATAATATTTACTTCCAGCTGGACAAATTTCTAAAAAGCAAGATACGAAACATCTATCATACCGTAATGCTTCGATTAAATGCCCCCTCTATTAAACGCCCGCTCGAATAGACGCCCCCTAAAAATAAAACTAATAAACGGCCCGGACGTTTAATCGAAGCATTACGGTATATACAAATCAAATCACGGATCTACACATCTTAGATCTCGTTCTTAGCTTCTGTGGTAAGATTCAGTTCAAGGACAAATGTATAATACATTAGTCCTTTCAGACAATCAAGATTTATCAAGTATGTATTTATAGTATTAGTATGTATTTATAGTATGTTTGTATAGTATGTATAGTATGTATAGTATGTATGTATGGGCATGAGCGCGCCAACCAGATTCGGTTTTTTGTATTTGACGGGCTGTGGCGAGCGAGCAAACGCGAGCGAAAACACTTAGTCTAATCTGCGGACTCACGTGATGACGCTCTTTACTTGCCAAAAACAATAGATTCGACCCGAAACAATATGTCAAACGCCCAAAAACAATGGGCCGAAACGGCGAACGAGGTATCCATAAAATCTTATTTTTAGGTGAGCTGTTCCTTGCCAGCTGAACCAAAAAGTTATCTATATGCCAGCTTCCACTTGCGGCTAAAAGGTTAGGAAATTCTTTGTTTTTGTTCGCTTAAATCTAAGGCGCCGATGGTATTGTAATACGATGGTAATACGCAATTACCATCGATGAAACTTACCACAAATGAATCCGTTAGAATTTATTGAGTAACCAGTTGAGCACTTTCCTGGCAAAGGATCAACACCCATCGTATCTGGCTTAACGGTAAAATTTGCACCACCAACAAGTAACTGATCCGTTACATTGTTGAACTCATGATAAAGCCAATATGACAAAACAAACAAGCCTTTTCTTGCCATCACTACATCTTCCGACATGGAAGACCAATCCGATGTAGCAGCCAATACAGGATCGAGACTTTGCATTTTCAATTCAAATGACAGAGTTGCATTGTGGGTTGAACTTCTTGTGCAACGCGTATTGCTAATACGAGTTATTGCTGTATTCATGAGGCCAGCTAGGATGAGAGTTAAGTTCTCTTGATCCTGTCGAGACAGAGCCACGGGAACAGGGATGGCAGTCTCATTATTTTTGCCTGTCTGTGAATGAATATTGAAACTGATTCTGACAGCCATTTCTGCAATTTTTGATTGAAGAACGTGTACTCTAGCTGGTCGGCTGTAGACAAAGCCTTGTTGATTCGAAGCCTTGCAGTAATAAAATCCAGATTGGTTGCTGCTAGTTGCATTCAAGTTTAGAACATAACCATTAAACGGCAACAACGTTAGCTGTGATGTGTTGCCAAACGGTGCATAGAACCATGACAAAGTTGGTTCCGGCATTGCAGATGCATTGCACACAAGAATGATACGAGATGATGGTGACTTTAACGTCGTCTTTACGTCATTAGGATGTGCTATGATGCTCGGTTTCTCTTGATAAACAACGTGCACTGTCTCTGTTGCAATTTTACCAAATTTATTCGCAACTTCGCAAGTGTAGTAGCCAGCATCCGAACTGTTAATATTTTTAAGCTCAAATCGCTGTTTTGCGGAGGTTGAAATTCGTTCTCCGTCCTTTTTCCAAACGAAAGTCTTTTTGTGAGGTTGGACAACGAGGCTAAAATTCAACACAATTGATCGGCCTTGGGTTACAATAACTTCCGATGGCAAATTTGTTACGATGATTGGTGGAGTGTCACAATAGACATCACCCGGCCTAGACACTTCAAATGACATCAAAATAGCTTGTGTCAGCATTTTCGTCTCGTTATGAGAAAGAGAATCATTGTTGAGCATGCGTTCGTAAGACATTCGCCAAACTGGAATGGCTTGTCTGCATAGCTTTGCTAAATAAGATTGTTCAAACTCAACCAGTTCCGATACAATATCAATCGATGCATGGACACAGTCGCGAAGTCCAGCGCAAGATGTGAAATTCAGCGATTTTGTGTAAATCTCCAAGTCTGTGATCACCCGGGTTCGTGTGCTAGGCCATGACAATGAATCATTTGATTTTCCTGAGGTTGTCATGTTTTCATACAAACCGAGGAGCCATTCTGTTGAGCAGTTTTCAGCTTTGATGCTTTGATTGAAGTGATCAATGGTACTGTTTTTACTACACAAATTGCTGGATTGAATGCGTTCATTGATATTCTCCATGAAATTTCTTTTTGACTGAACAGCATTTTCCATTTCTGTTGTCATATTTTCATGAAGAGAAACTCCTGCGGAAAATCCATTCAAAACTTCAAGCAGATAGAATAAATTCTCTTCCATGGTGTTGCACTTTGATTTTGTCACATTCAGGTCCAGATCTCCAATGCTGATAGTTTCCGTCACGTCATCGGCATCCAACGTCGATCTTCGTTTCCGCGCTGATTTTCCAAACAGGGTCTTTATGACGTCATTTGTAGCATCCAGTACACTTTCATCCGTGTTCTTCAAATGTATAATTGATGTAGTTAGCGATGTTTTCATATCTCCTCCCAAGATATTCATATCCAATGCAATTGTCATTGGAATCACACTGCCACGAGAAGCATAGAAAGCCCATCGTCCATTTGTAACTGAATATGAGTTCGCACCATATGTCTCTACACCTTTCACTGCTCTAAGCTCAAGTGCCAACACAGAGCTTGCACTTGCAAGTGACTCTTTTGCTATATTCATACTGTAATTGGCCTTTAATGACAGTGACCTTGCAGCTATGTAATCCTGATAAGCGTTCCTCCTGTCTTCCTCAGCCAGCCTCACTTGTGTCTCCAAGCTTTCCAATTCAAGACTGTGCCTTAAACAACTGTCATAGGCGGGCGCTAATTCCAACTCTTGGTTAATTCGTATGCGCAGCTGCCTTCTAAGCGACAAGCATTCATTGTTTCTAGTTACGCAATCGACATCTGTTTTGTATTCTGCACAATTGCTCGGACGAGAACACAACTTAGCCGGTTTGAATCCAGATTGGATTCTCTTTGAAACATATGTACACTGTGATTCCTGGTAGAATATGGTTTCAGTAACGGGTACTACATCATATTCTGTGCGGGTAAACATAAATGGTCGCCGAAGGATAGCGCACTTTAGGTCAGCTGATCCAAAATCACTGGAAACGACCACATCAACTATAAAACACCCAATACCACCAGATGGCCAATTCCCAACTCTGCAGGCAGGACCGCTTTTATCCACATTTCTGGAACCTCTGGCAACTTTCGACTTAATCCCATTTTTTATAACCCAGAAAAAGCTTCCAAAGAAATGACTGCGTTTTCCGTCATCTTTTATTGTCTCAACAAAAATCTCGCATCCCAAACCGGTCACATTTCGTAAGTATTGTACACGGCGTTCAACTGTTTTGTAAACTGTTCGTGAGTAGCTCTTCTGTACCAACGTGCACTTTTTGACATTGATATTTGTATGCTTAGTATCGTAGCATACAACTTTTATCTTTCCCTTTACGCATTTGTTTGTACAGATACGAGGTGCGCATGACTCAAACTGGCTTGATAAATTCGCAACAGCACTGTCGTGTTTGCTTAGCTTCGTTTTAAATCTCGCCATATAAAATCTGTATCGGTTGCGAGTGCGGTTAAGGTTCCTTTTTAAACTCATTTCCACCTGTAGTAGGCTTTCGTAGTCTCTTTTGACTTGCTGCATATTTCCAATTGCTTGGATTTGTTGTTTGCTTGTCATGTTTACTGCTTTTGACAGTGCGTCAATGCGTGTTTTAGTTTGATTTGCCATCCTAGCAAGTTTGTTTTGCAAAAAGATGTTCATTTGGCTGATTAAGTAAGAATGAATACCCAATGCTCCTTTGACTTTCATCAGCACATCTCCATCTGTCTTCAGTTTGGAAAGTCCGGCAAAGAAATGCATCTCGGCAATCGAAGTATCCGGTAATGTGACATTGGCAGCAAATTTCAATGTATTATTGTACACCATCACTTCAACTTGCTTTTCAGACCCATAAATAGAGAGAGAAGCGTTGAACAATCCAGTGCCAGGACCAGTTTTGCTTGTAAAATACAAAATTCTTGTGTTTGAAGGAATTTTCAGCACATCAGAAAGGCTTCGTTCTGTTGTTGTCATGCCAATCACAAGCGATTCGTGGCCAACAACCTTATTTATACCGTAACAATGCTTCAATTGCAAGTTTGTTAGGCCATGGATGACATTGACGTTTGCACGAGGAAAGCATAAACCATCTAAGCACATTGTTGCACTAGTCGACACTGAATAAGATCTGACTTTCTTTGATATAACCTCTCTTTGGAATTGTAGCTTCAAAGCATTTTGTGTTGTATCCATTGATGTCTGGAAACTATAGGCCAATTGCTCAAACGGTGCATTACCTCGCATTGGGATGGATAAAATCTGGAACTTTCTTTCTATGCGGTTAATTGACTTTTTCAGTTCAATGTGTAAAGGAAGCATGCTTGGTCCGGCATTTCTTGAGCATAGAGTTACAAGTTGGTTAGACAGACGCCTAGCACTTTTCACATCTTTGACAACCGAAGAAGTATTTTGGTTAGAGAAATACTGGACCAGAATATTAGAAAGTATCATGTCTAGAAACATGACCTGGTGTTGAATGCTCTGGAACTTTCTACATTGCTGACCATCCAAGATTTTTCCTCCAGTTTGCTGCATATATAGACTCACAATGATTTTTGAAAAAGCGTCAACTTTCACAACTCTACCAAGCTTAGGCCCAACAGTGGACTTCTTTGTTGAACTGATGTCAATGATGTAATTATTGGGACAGACCTCATTTTTTGATCCTAGGAATAATACAACGAATCAATGAAATAGTAATTAATTAAGTGAGCTTTGCTAATGTACCGCAAATGTTTAACCCTTCTCTCAATTAAACTCCATCTTCACTTAGGCCGCTGTCACGTTTTGAATGATGCCAAGCATTTAAAATTTGTTAATTTTGTACATTAAGCTAACATAATGAACTACGTCGGGCCATGTGAGTCTCTGTCAATTTGACAAGTTATTTCTTCATAAGAGCAGAAAGACCGGGTCCTTAAATGAGACATGTTAGATGCTCTGAATAGTGCGTAATAATCGACGTCAATAAAAATATGTTAGAAGCCTAATATTTTATTATCATTTATTTCAAAGCGAATCAATCACTGAAAGTCCTGTAAACTGGCAAAAATGAAATCAAATGGCAAAAACCTAAAATTCCTCAGGGACGGAGCATTGCCATTATTTCACTGTCCTTAATGAAAATATATTAATTATTCATAATGGCATTACTAACAGCCTTTAAGTTTAGTTTAATGATGACCCTGAAGAAGTAACAAACTATTAAAAACTCAAATGTAGAATCTTACCCTGTTCTTCAACTCTAACAATTCCCTTGCCATGCAAGAAGAGATTGAAAGCAGAAATGCTTTTAAGTTCGACAGAAGTCAGTCCAGCTGCTATTGTTTGTATGATGGGGGAGATCCCGCCAGAAAAGACCTGGAATATGCAGAAACATGCAGGATATGAAAATCTCTCCCATAAAGAATGTTAAAAGGTGTTAGTGGAAAAAAATTTTTAAATGATTAGAAAATGTTTTATTTCACTCACATTGCTATTGTTTGATAAAGTGAAATGAATATTGCCTGTTATATTGACAATGATGCTTGATGATCCATTTATTAAAGAAAGTTGATCTGAAAATGCACCAGCACTTTCCAAACTTGAATAAACGCCATTTTCTGTAAATCTAATGAACCAGTTGATGTTTTGAAAACATTGCAGTATAGTTCCGATTGTAAAAATCCAATTACAATTTCACGCTCATTGAGGGATCCAAATATGCAAGTTTGCTTCCCAGAATCCAACACGAGCTCTTCTTCTGCCATGTGCAACGACAATCGTTGCCTTGTGACGTAAGCATGCCAGAGAACGTTATTTGCGTCATTACCAAGCAGCCTGCTACATTTTGGGTAAAGATGCCTCAGTTTTGTATCGTTGTACACATTAGCAATGAAATCAGTCGCTGTGAAGGAGCTCGTAGTCAGATTGGCAACGAGGTTGATCCAATATGGTGTGCGGCTATTAACAGAATCTGTCATTGTTTTTGAAAATGCATTCAATTCAATCACATCGGTTAAATCGTTTGATGAAGGAATCTTGGAAGAACACCTTTGACTGTTAGCCTCGTTGTCAGTTCCCAGTGTCTTCGTAGAATCAAAGTTGTCATTTGAGTATTTCTGTGTAAATAAACCAAAATCCTTGTTCTCAATTGACCTTGCAGATACATTGTTACCAATAATTGACGTTGGCATTACAACACCTTTAATATCCATGACAACCACGCCATCTGTCCAATCATATTCGCTTGTGCTCTTCCACGGTGCGCTTGAATGAAACACAATCGATTTGTTTTGCGCATCTTTGATTTTCAATTTATCAGTGACGTAACAGCCTTGAATGAAAGTTCCCTTATCATCAATAACGTTATTGATTGCCGTAAAATTATTATATCCATCATCTCGTACGTAGATTAATCTTGTCTGAGGTTTCGCAAAAATATTCGCATTTGTTCCTGATAAACTGTAGCGAATTAAATGTAGGCCTTGTTGGTTAGATCGAACTGTGAATGTGACAGTGTTCGAGTCCGCTGTAAAGTTGAAGCTCGAAGGACTGAATGTAACTTCATTGCTATTTGTGGTGATTTCTAGGCCTAATTGTTGCTCGGGCTTTGCAGTGATAACGAAGCTACATCTTTTGTTTATTTGCAGCATTGGGAATTCTGGAATCTTTATGACTCCTCGGTTACATGTTTCTCCCTCGTATCCTGTGTTCCGGCAATCACACTTGTATTCAGTTTTGCTGATTTCCTGGCATATTCCTCCGTGCTTGCAAGGGTCTGATGTACAAATCTCTATTTCTGTAATAAACAAACAAAGATAGATCAAAATACGCTTCAAGTTCCAATTATGCTAGCTACTATGATTATATTGTTGTTCTTAAAACCCTAGCATGGATACAAAGCATTGCTTACTAGCACACGTGGTATTAGCATTATTCCAGAACATGCTGTTGTCTGCTGTTGCTCTGCAAGTCCGCTTAGGATTACCAGTTGCGTAGTAGCCTGGTATGCACTTAATTGTGCAGGAATCTTGATAATATGGTATGCATGGCAGGGTTATACCAGCATTCATCGGAGGAATTAGAGGATCGCACTTTTTCCCTGCAAAGAAGTAAAGTAACTGTTCTAATGTATTTTAATGTATATACCGCACAAATGTTATACTCAACGGTAATAATCTAACTACATTACATATAATAAAATAAAATATACTATGTAATACACGTAGATATACAAAAATGTGAGTTAGTTTTTGAGTTTTATTTGGCTAACCTTTCTTTCTTTGTCTGATATAACTTGGATACATGAATTATAAATGTAAATTGTAAATCGAGATCAAAGACTAGGGTAGCCAAATCTGAATAACTGAATGAAATTGAAATGAAATCAGGCCTGATTCTACTCACTGTTGCAAGTTGTTATTGAACCACTCCATTTGTGATTGGGTAAACAGCGACGTAGAGATGATCCTCGCAGTTCAAAACCAACAAAACATCCGAGTTGACATGTCTCATTTGTTTTACCAGTAAAACATGTTCCATTTCCATTGATAACAGGAGGCAATCGAATGCAAGGCAAACCTATGAATACGATTATGAATACCGTAAATCCTCGAATAAGCCCCTACCTCCGAATAAGCCCTCCCCTCCAATAAGCCCCCATCCTGATAATCATTTGCAAGGATATTGAGCCCAAGTATTGAGATATTGAAGTTGTTTAGTGAATGCATCGCAAATAACAGCAAGTTTAAACCAATAACTTTATTGATTGGCTGCATCGTATAGCGTTTATTTTGCTTAATATTGAGCAATAGTCAGGCTAAAATTTCGTGTTTTCAAATGAGCCCCGGGGGGCTTATTTGAGGATTTACGGTACGAATACAAATATAAATACGAATATGAATACAAAATTGAATATTACACTAACCAACACATGATCTTCTATTGCTGTGAAGTCTGTAGCCATGTTGACATCTGCAAATGTAGCTACCAACCGTATTTAGGCATGAATGTTCACATCCATGATTTCCAGAACATTCGTCAATATCTAAAAATAACCATTCCAATACACTTTTACTTACAGTCAGCAACATGATATTTCCACTATACTTAGTAAAGAAATCAAATAATCAGTTGTTTTATTCGTGGTGAAGCCTCCAACAATTAACGAACGAAACTTCCACACCGTGGAAGCCTTTCTACAACAGACAAAAATAGTTGCTCCGGTGGATTGGGGAAGGCGAATGGTTAGATTCAGCGAATGACATTTTTACTATCATCGAAGTAAGAAATCAAATGGTCAGTCATGACATCAAACAAAAAATTAAACGTAAAAAAAGGAAACTAACCAGTGCATGTTTTTCCATCTTGCATGAGTTTGAATCCAGTTCTACAGCTGCATGAAAAAGATCCAAAATTATTGTGGCACAGTTGAGTACATCCAGCCAGAGTCACATTCGTTCCACTTGGTCCGGTTTTGAATACACTACATTCATCCACATCTACAATAACAAGCATGCAATTTCATTTCAAGGTAGCTACAATGAGAAATAACATACTCAGGTCGATGTTATTTCTTTAACACCGAGTGTACCCTATTGAACGCTTTTGCCTAGGAACGGCCTAATAAATTCATAATCAAGTGTCGGCAAATCTTTTTCAAAATTGTAAATTTGTTAACGTGCTAATGAAACGACATTTTGCAAAGTGTTTCTGTTAAAAAATGTTGACTTCAATGCATGGATGAACATAGTGAAAATGAAACATACACTCCCTATACTTTTTTGCCATTAGCCTTCAATCTAAGCGATTTGGAAACTTTTGATGCAAAAATGAACCGTAAAATACACTGTGAACGCCTTGACTGCAACGTTGAAGTTATGAAAGTTATGAAAAAGATTAAAGCTAAAATTAAACACCGTTCCTGCAATAGACCCAGCAAATAAGCTCAAATGTTACCACCCTGGGCAGAGTTTTAGAAAATACTGTAAATCCTCGAATAAGCCCCCGGGGGCCTATTTGCATAAACAAAATTTTACTCTGATTATTAATCAATACTAAGCAAGTTAAAAGCTATACGATGCAGCCAATCAATGAAGTTATTAGTTTAAACTTGCTGTTATTTGCAATACATTCACTAAACAACTTCAATGTCTCGATACTTAGACTCAATACCCTTGTAAATGATTATCAGGGTGGGGCTTATTCGAGGGGAGGGCTTATTCGAAAGTGGGGGCTTATTCGAGAATCTACGGTACAGAAAAATGTTCGGAAAGGTTTATTGACCTCCAATGTAAACATTTTATCATGTCATCACTGTGACATCATGGAGTTGTGGAAATTTTCGCAAAAATCCTACTTCAAGGTGATAACTAATAGATGTCACGCCGAACTTGTACCAAACCAATCAGTCCAGCTTTGGCTCTCGAATAAAAAATTATGAACATTTTGCAGTCAAGAAATAAGATGACAAGTGTTGTTGCATGAGCACTTTAAAATATCCCTATCAACTACTCCAGAAAGTTCAGAGCGTATAATATACTGGTATTAAAATACTACAAAATATTTCATGTAAGCAGTAATGAGTAGATCAATTTACTTATACCTGAACATGTTTTATTATCATTGTTCAATATGAATCCATTACGACAAGTGCAGTAAAATCCACCTTTGTAGTTATTGCAAGTGTGTTGACAATCATGTATATGCAGTGAGCATTCATCAACATCTAAAAAAGAAAAAGAGCATCTTTACAGCACAATGTTTTACGTCACTTCTCTTGAACAAAAGGGAAATCGAGAATTTGTACAGTAAAAATTTGTAGTATTGTAAACATGAAGTATTTCGGTGAAAAGTAACACTTTAAAGAATCTAAATTATTCCAGGTCACCATTAATAAATAAACTCACCAGAACAAGTCTTTCCATTAGTATCAAGAAAGTGGCCACTTTGGCAGCGACACTCATAACTTCCATGTTTATTGATACACTGATGCTGACATCCACCATTATTGACTTGGCATTCATCCACATCTGCAAGTAACAATCGTTAAAATACCGTACTTCCTCTATTTAGCGCCCACCCTCTTTCAACCGCCCCCCTCCAATAAGCGCCCACCCTAAAATCAAAAAGTGTGAAATGTGCTTCCCCTCTATTAACCGCCCAGGGCGGTTAATAGATTCCTTGCGTTTTCACTGCTTGGTTCAAATAGTAACGTAGAAACTCTTTAAGGCTGGAAAAACACTTTAATCGGGTCGTGAGCGTTTGGAAAATGCAATACAGTCAAGATCACCAGTTGAAGTTGATCTTGACTGCTTGATATTAAATAGCATTTGGAACTATATAAGATTATTCTTTTGTTTTTGATGTTGCTTGATTTTAGAGTTTCAGAACTGTGAAATAAGCGCCCCCTCTAATAAGCGCCCTCTAATAAGCGCCCCCAATTATGCAAAATATTTAATAAGCGCCCAGGCGCTTAATAGAGGAAATACGGTAGACTCAAAACCTATAAAGACAAATTGTCGAAAGTTACGTTTTCTTTGCATAGGCTCAACTCCAGACGCATTGGCGCCTGAAGTTGAGCCTATGTAAAATAAACGTGTGTTGTAAATATCTTTGTCCGTTATATAGAGGTGTCCTGCAGTAAAGATTCCAATGTAACAACAAACCATTGCAAGTTGTCCCGTTGCTGCGTGGCACAAAACCAGATCGACAGGAGCATATACGAGAGCCAGGAGTATTGGTGCAAAGTTGACTACATCCACCATGATTATGCATGCATTCGTTTGTGTCTACAAAATGATATGTAACATTGTACATTTGTCTTTTCAAACAAGTTAATTCCGTATGATGCTGCAATGAATATGAAGTAGTTCCTTCTGTATAAGATCTTGAAATTAACTTACCAACACAGCGAGTCGAACCAACAGTTTGATATCCAGCAGAACACAAGCATCGAAAACTGCCAATTGTGTTCTGGCATGTTGCGTTGCATGACGGGTTATTTATGATGTCATTGCAGGTACAAAGATTTCGATTCCTGCATTCATTATCATCTGCAGAAAATTCAATCAATCATAGGGTATACACTGTAGAAGCTGACATCATTCTATGGATTACTCCCGCTCCGTGTTACTTTTTCATTATATAAAGACTATTCTAGCTGTTGTGCTTTATGTAGTAACATATTTTGTATAAATTTCATCATATGTTTGATGAAATTCATAAAACATTTTGAGATAAATCGTAATGCTTAGGCCCCGTTTACACGGTTTTGTACGGATAGGTGTACCGGTCAAATATTTGTACGGATAGGCCTCCCGTTTACACGATGGATTTTGCTAGCCGTCTTTCTTTGTTCGTCATGCGCAGTATGCTTTTTCATAAACCGTTGGCACCAAGTCGAATTATTTTTTGTGTGTGGTGAGTTGAATGATTTGCTGTCTGGATTTTTATGAAATTGACGATCCTTTTTTTTATTTCTGAAAGTTAAGCTTTGTCGTAAATAGCAAAAAATTGCTTTTAAATTTTGAGCGCCGAATCCAGCATTTTTGCCTCGCTTGTCTGTCTTTTTCACCTCTTTATGAATCCGTACAAATATTTGTACGGATAGAAGCGTTTACACGGTACCGTGCAAATATTTGTCCGCTCAAGTTGTCAACTCGTCCTCTTCCTAATAGGGCAAGTTTTTGCACGGCTATCAGTCAGGACAAATATTTGTACGGATAGGCTGATCTCGTGTAAACGCAACCCCTATCGGTACAAAAACTGATTTATAATTTCTCAACCATGTTATTGTCTCGAGATTTATTGGCATGTCGCGTTTTAACTCACGTGAAGCATATGCTACCTATGTGATATAAATATTTAGATATTACACAATTGTGTTATATATTGCTGACTCTTTGATTATCCGAGCTGAGCAAAGCTATCGTTGCATTGTATTGAGACTTTGATTTGTCGAACCTCAGGCCTAGTTTAGAGAGGGCATTTTGAGCGCATCGAATTACATTATTGCAACCGAAAACTCCAAAATGTCAGTTAAATGCGCTCGATAATTCGCTGCCTAAATCTAATAGCGAATTGAATAGTCAAGTTCGCTCATAATGAGCTCTGTCAAGCGAGTTATCAGCGCATTATGCCTTCAAACGAATTCGCTTCGCTAAAATCAAAAATAATTAGCAGCGCTCTCAGAGCGGTTTTAATTGAATTTAATTCGCTACGCTCAAAATGCGCTGCCTCAACTAGGCCTCATAAACGTTATCTATTGGGTTCTGTTCCTTTTACTTATGCACAAACAGCTGTTTTTCTTATTTGAAGAAGAAATTCAGTAAGAGCCAATAATTGTGGATTCTTCCGACGACCCCGAGAGTATAACTTCTCGCATTTATTAAAAACAATGTGGCTGATTTTCACAATCTAATACAACCATAACAAAAGTTACTCAAGTATTAGAGTGTGACACTATTCTGAAAAACATAGCTAAGCAACCGTAATTGCAAGAATACCAACCCGTGCATGTTGAGCCAGAAGTAATGAACCCGCGTCTGCATGAACATGAAAATGTGCCTGGATGATTATGACAAATCTGCTGACATCCACCATTGTTATTTGAACATTCATTTATGTCTATTTAAAAAGAAATGATACAATGTCACGAAAGCATTTTAAGAAACGCATGGAATCACTTGCGGATATGTCAGATCTCTTGCTAGAATGAGTTTAAAATTTTTGTATGTTTCGTTTGCTTACCAACGTTGCAGCCAGTTGAAGGACTTGTGTAGCCACTATTACATTGACATGTATTTGGACCGACACATCGGCCATAAAGACAACTTGGATAGTTACATATAGCTATAAAAGGATTTCATAAATTAATTAAAACGTAATTTTTGCATTCAGACGACAATTAATTCTAAGAAGATGTCACAGTAAAATAAGGGCAACCCAGCACGATAAATTGAAAATTACTCTGGCAAAATTTTGAACATATAATGGGGTGTAATTACATAAGCACTGAAAATTTCTTACGTATATAGCAGCTGCTAGAGCCAGGTCCTTGCCTCCAACCACTGCAACACCTTAACCTCGTGATATACTCAATGCGATAGACTGCTCTTGTTTGATAGCGTGTTACATATCTGTATTAAGGAAGAGTCTGGATTAAAATACCAAACTCTTGCATTTATCGAGAACGAAAACAAATTGGCATTTTATATTTATGTCAAATGTCAATTACAAATCATAACAACAAATTGCTGACTCATTTTACATGCAGTTCCATGTCTGTACTGAAGCATAGTCTATTTTGTAGCATTGCTACAAAATGCCCAGGTTTTGCGGTAGTTACCAAAGTGTTGTCAAATTCTAATTTAGAAATATCCCAGTGTAGGGAAACATTTCTTAAGCTCTTGAAAACGACTTCTAAATACTACTTTAGATGGAGATGCCTCAGATGGAAATACCCCATGATCCAGTCTAATACTCATGGTCTAGAATCTTTAAAAGAATAACAAAGCCGAGGACCCAAAACCAATTGGCATTGAGTCTCTTGGATTGATGGGATTCAGTAGGAATAACTTAGTAGACCTTACGTTTTTTGAATTATAACTCTATGAAAAAGTTCTATGAAAAATGACTCACCTTGACTTCGTGCAAGGCAAGCACGGCAACGGAAAATCAGGTGGAGGGTAACAACACGATTGGTAGTATTGCAAACTTAAGTAACTTGATGTCACATATGATGCCCTACTTTGGGACACGGTATAGGTACACACATTTGCCCTAAAACAAAAGCCAAAAAGTCTCAATTTGTTCGATTGGAAACCTTGTTTAAAATTTATAATATTAAATCTTTAATTTGCCGTGCTTATTTTGTTTTGCCGTGGTTTTCTTTGAGTTCGGCATGCACCTGGCTTTTAAACTTCCCATAAAACCCGTCAGACTCCATAAAACCAACGAGTTCGCTACGGAAAAGACTAATTCGAGTCAACAAACTCGAACTAAAAATATCTTATTTTCGCGCAACAAGTTGGGAAAAGTGTATTAACGAGCGATCTATCAGATGCCATTATCAATTCCCATCTCTTTATCCCTATACCGTGCGTGTATTTGTAGCAATCATTAAATGTTCCATGTGGAAAGATTCAATGCAAATAAAGAAAAGCACAATGCGACGCTCACTTCTACGAATGGCTACTTGGGAGTAACTGTTGTTGACTCCTGCTTCCTTAACAGGACATCTAGAATCTATCCAATAATGTATATTGTATATATTATATTGTACCAAGGGTGTTATTTTGCTCGAAATGTTAATGGCTTAGCAAAATAGTCTTCAAAAAACGTTTTGCCTTGAAAAAAAACTTCGTCATCGAAAGAAACTCACATTTGCAGGGGCCTTTCCTCCCAGATAAGTTGGACTGTTTTCTTAGTTTGCCGTTAATCAACCCATGCAAGTGTTGAAATGGTTCGTTTTTCGGCACTTTCACCATCATCAAAAAATTCAAGAAACTATTGGACAATGAAACAATAACATTCATAAGAACTGCGCACAAAATATCTAGTAAAATTGCTCACCCCCAACTGGACAGGCTACAGTCAGTGCGATTAATACTTGCATACAACACAATGATTGCCAATGGTATCTGCAGCCAAATAGCAGCCATGGCTCCCACCGAAACCGTTTGTTGCAAAATTTCCTGCGTTGCTCAAGATCAGTGTTTGAAAGGCCAGATACGGGCAAAAGCAATAATGACAGCAAAACCCAACAGCAGAGAGCCCAATTGCGAATACAGGATTATAAAACAAAAGATACTTGATAATGGATGTTCAAATTACTGTTCGATCGAACAGACTTTCAATTATTCTATCAACCCGGACATAAAATGGCCAGTTTATGTCTGGAGGTCATGAAAAGATTGGAGGTCATCAAAAATTGATAGAGCGATACATTAAAACCGAAAACTTTCGGACGATCAAACATTTGGACAAAATTATACTGAAAATTTACCGAAAGTACTTTCTGTCCGAAAGTTTTATTGACCGAAAGTTTGTTTTTTCGGAAGACACAGAAATACACACAGAAATGGTCAATGTTCATCAAAGTTAATCATCTACGCATATAATTTCGCGCTATTTCCATCTATTTTGACATTTTGAGCATTTTTGTTTCCTTCATCCTCATGTTCATCATCTTCAATCACAGGCCAATCAAGCTCAAGGGGCACATTGTTTGAGCAACGTAACTTTTTAAGCGTTTTTCGCCATCGCAACTGATCTACGAGGGAATACAACTCGTTGTCTTCCACAAGAGGTTAGATTTCCAGAAGGCTTTGATGTGACATTGACATACACATCAAACAATTGAAAAAAGGTGGTTCAGTTGTTCAATTCAGTGATTTTTCTCTTTGTCCCAAAACAACGAGATGAATTGAAGCTACCGAGGGAACAGAGGGTCATGGTTATCTTTGATGTGTTCAGGGAGCAAGCAGCAGATGCAGTATATAAATTAATTGAAGACAATTAATGTGTCAGTATGTTTGTGCCAGCTAATTTAGCACATCATCTTCAGTCACTGGAGCCTACTGTCAATAGTCCGCCAAAAACGTTTCTAAAATCAAAGTTTAAACAGTCGTATGCCAAAAGTGTCGGGCCCATATCAATTGTGGAATTGAAGTCTATTCCATCGAAGTTTTACCAAAGCTTTTTACGATGAAACCTCTCCATGCACAGTGATTGACTTGGCTCTACGACTATTTGCGAAACAACCCTGAAATGATGAGAAAAGGCTTTCAAATGTCAGGGATCGATGGCGCATTAGCATGGAGCTGGAGCCAGAGGAATCTTTTGAAGATCTAAACTAAATATCATATCATTTATGAACTAACATGCTATCCGCACACATTTTTTATAAAATTCCGTCCACAATTTATGCCATCTTCATCGATTTTAGCTTTGTCCAAAAATTTGTCTAGTCCGAAAATTGGTTTGTCCGAAATTCTTAAAAAAGCGTCTGAAAGTTTCTTGTCCGAAGTATTTTGTGCCAGATTTTTAAGTCCGAAAGTTTTCGGTTTTAATGCAATTGATAAGGTTAGTAATAAGGAGTTTAACAGTAAAAAAGAAAAGTGTTATAAAGTGAAGTTCCACTTATTGGATTACTGTTTTGATTGATAATATCGGCTCGCTGTCGCAAATTAACCTCGCTGCCCTCAGCCTGCTCGCCCATTCTGTCATCTGAAAATTTGCTGCAGTGCAACTCACATGTCGCAGCACGCTGAACGGTGCTGCTCGCAATTACGCGTAGGCGAAGCGAAATACAGCATACTTTCCAACCCGGGAAAGAGATGCCTATTCCTTACTTCTTGATATGGACAAGAATATACAAATAAACCATACTTACACCAGATAAAGCAATAATAACTTGGTAAAGGACTTCAGCTTTTTCCTGACCCTCGAAATCCTGAAAAATAGCATTCAGATTTGTTAAAGCAATAATGAATATGAAGGAAAACGGGCCTAAGGCCATCTGGAATATGGCAAACCAACTTACCATATGGGTCGGAATTGAATAAATATAGTTGACAGTTCTCTTTACAAATGGTATTTTCATAATTAATTTCTTCATATTTTCTTCGAAATTATTGATAAAATCCATTTTCTACAAGGTTTTCAGCTTCGCACGTTAAATGAGCCCAGTTGATGATAGCGAGCATCCCTCAAAATCAGTCGATATGACGTGTACGAAAATAGAGCATCTGACTTTATTCATATCAGCAGAGATGTTTCCGATGTTTTCCACCATCAAGCAAAAATAAAAGAATGTAAATCAACATTAATACAAGCATGTAGATCAGAATTTAACGCATTACAGCATGAAATAAGTATATAAGGGTTAGCATATAGTATAATAACTAAAGAATTTAAATTATGATATTTCTTATTCTTATTCAAGTATCTTCATAAACGTCAACAAAAGTATGAAATCAAAATCAGTTTTAGTGTTAAAATCAGAATAAACACCAATATAGGTATAAGAATTAATATAAAGCAGAATAACACAAAAGCATTTAATTTTGCATTTTTTTACATCAGCATAAAAATCAGAATAATCATCAACATAGCCAGCCACAAAATCAACCTTTCGAATAATGACAAAATATATGTAAATTAACATTATTATAAAAATTAAAATCAAAATATGATTAATATCACGCAGGTATGAAAATCAACAAAAGTTACTCATGCATAAAAAAGATAACCAAGTGTGGCATCAATTTGAACAAACCAGTGTCCAAATTGAGTTAAAATGCAGAATTCTGAGTTGCATCTTTGGACGAGGTCTCGTAGATGGGATTCTCAAACGATGAAGTTGAAACTGGTTGTGGAGGCAGTGTTTCTTCTTCGTTACTTGTAGCCGCATCGTACCCTGGATTCATATACGATTTAAGGCTGACACTGTTGCCTATATCGGGATCTTCGTGCGTTTTGGTATCCGGCGATGCAATTCTAGCCTTTGCCTGCCTTTTTCCGATAGAGTACCGTCTGTAAACCAATCCTAACAAAAAGAAAAAAAAACGTGATACGAATGTCCAAATCAAGACATGTCCCATCGATTTTCCTTATATAGGGCCCCAAGTTTACATAAACAGTTACCAATAACAGTTAACCACTTACCAATAACTGCAGCAATCAAAGCGACACCACCAACACTTGCTCCTATTAATACCCATGTTTTAACGAGCTTCCCTACTTGACGCATTGTTTCTGGCCTTTCAAAATCAGAATCAGTTGATTTTGCTTTAGAAGCTTGAGTAGTAGGAGCTACATTAGTTGCAGCATTGCTCACAGCTTTCGGTTTAGTTTCACCTTTACCGGTCGTTTTTGGTTTGGAAGAGCTCCGCTTTGATCTCAGCGTGGTATAAGCAGCAGTGGTGGTTGTTAATTCTATAACATGACACAAAGTATAATGTTAATCGTAGCAAATTATCAGTTCAACTGAGGAATAAGTAATATCTCAAGCTCTAATGTTACATGAAGGCAAATGTCTGAGATTGCCTTGGATTCTGAGGTGTTTTGACAAAAGCGAAATGCAAAGCAATGCGTCTAAAGATAATTACCGGGCTTGAAACAGTCACCGTAATGCACACTTCCAGATAAGCGTGTGATAAAATTTTCAGGACATTTGACACAGTCTGGTTGGCCTTGTTCTGTTTGATATGAATTCTTGGGACACAAACTGCAACCAGCACCAGCGTAATATTTACTTCCAGCTGGGCAAATTTCTAAAAAAAGATGCAAAGCACTTTAAAGGCATCTACATAAAATACAGCTCAATAATTTAACCGATGTCAAACCGTAAATATTGACTTTAATTTCTGTATTCATAGCTTATTCGGATTGACAAGAAATTCAGGCAACTTTGGAGATCGCCGTAGAGCGATCAGGCAGGCAGGACCAAAGCCAACTGACACTCTTAGATGAAGTTTGCCTTTAGGGATACCTAACTTTTGTCCAACTTGCTAATAACGACAACAATTAATTGTTAGTCAACTTCCAAAAATTCCGAAATTTTGCAATAAAGAAAAGCTCAATGAATTCTTTAGATAGTCAGAAAAAATTTGGCATTGGAACTTGCCTGATATTAAGTTATTTGTTCAAAAAATTGAAATATTATATAAATTAAAACTCTCTGTGTAAGCTTCCGTATTTCATGCTGTATCTAGTCATTTATTAGCTAAAGCAGATTTTCTAAAATAGTGAGAGGTACAAACATGCTTGATTGGTACGATTGAATTAAAGTGAATGAACGGACATGAAAGTGGCAACACGCCAGGACACTGGGCGATCTAAGCAGCTATCCTCTCCTTCAATCATATCGAAAGAACGCAAAGTTCATGTAGTCAAAGAAGTGAGGAGATTCGTACATGTGATCAGCACGTGATCACCTTGCTTTACTTCTATCTGCGCATGCTTGAATTGAATTGAACTGCCATGTATTTTAGAGGCTTTGCCTATGTATCCGTTCATTTACTTTGAAGCATTGTTTCTTAAATAATGTCTTGTCCAACGTCTGGGAATGGTCGAAAGAAAGCAGAAAGAAATTCTTGCAATGCTTTGCCCACTAAACAAAAGAACAAAACAAAGTAACTTAGAAAACTTACCACATATGAATCCGTTGGAGCTTAGCGAGTAACCAGGCGGGCATTTGTATGGCAATAGATCAAAATCCATCGTATCAGGCTTAACAGTGAAATTTGCATCACCAACACGCAACTGATCAGTGACGTTGTTGAACCCATAATTAATTCGAAGTAATAAAACATACAGATTTCTTCTTGCCTTCAATATATCTATCCATATAGAAGACCAATCTGATGCAGCAGTAAACAGATGGTTGAGATTTTGCATTCCCAAGTCGAATGATAGCCTTGCATTCAGGGTTGAAACATGACTGTAATGGATATTGTTAATGCGAGTTGTTGCTGTATCCACGAGTCTAGCTAGCGTGACAGTTAGGTTCTCTTGATCCAGTTGGGACAAAACAAATGGAACAGGAATGGTAGTTTCATTTTGTCCTGGCTGTGAATGAATATTAAAACTGATTCTGACAGCAATTTCTGCTAATTGTGATTGAAGAACGTGCACTCTAGCTGGTCGGCTGTAGACAAAGCCTTGTTGATTCGAAGCCTTGCAGTAATAAAAGCCAGATTGATTGCTGCTGGTTGCATTCAGGTTTAGAACATAGCCATTAAACGACAACAACGTTAGCTGTGATGTGTTGCCAAACGGTGCATACAGCCATGACAATGTTGGTGCCGGTATTGCAGATGCATTGCACACAAGAATGATACGAGATGATGGTGACTTTAACGTCGTCTTTACGTCATTAGGATGTGTTATGATGCTCGGTTTTTCTTGATAAACAACGTGCACTGTCTCTGTTGCAATTTTGCCCAATTTATTCGCAACTTCGCAAGTGTAGTAGCCAGCATCCAAACTGTTAATATTTTTAAGCTCAAGTTGCTGTTTTGCAGAGGTTGACATTGGCTCTCCATCCTTTTTCCAAACAAAACTCGTTTCGTGAGGTTCGAAAACGAGGCTGAAGTTCAACACAATTGATTGGCCCTGGCTTACAATAACTTCCGATGGCAAATTTGTTACGATAATGGGCGGCGTGTCACAATAGACATCACCCGGCCTAGACACTTCAAATGACTTCAAAATACCTTGCGTCAGCATTTTCGTCTCGTTATGAGAGAGAGAATCATTATTGAGCATGCGTTCGTAAGACATTCGCCAAACTGGAATGGCTTGTCTGCATAGCTTTGCTAAATAGGATTGTTCAAACTCAACCAGTTCCGATACAATATCAATCGATGCATGGACACAGTCGCGGAGTCCAGCGCAAGATGTGAATTTATGTGATTTCGTGTAAATCTCCAAGTCTGTGATCATTCGGGTTCGTATGCTTGGCCATGGCAATGAATCATTTGCTTTTTCTGGAATTGTCATGTTTTCATACAAACCGATGAGCCATTCTGTTGAGCAGTTTTCAGCTTTGATGCTTTGATTGAAGTGATCAATGGTACTGTTCTTACTACACAAATTGCTGGATTGAATGCGTTCATTGATATTCTGAATGAAATTTTTCTTTGACTGAACAGCATTTTCCATTTCTTTTGTTATACTTTCATGAAGAGAAATGCCTGCAGAAAATCCACTCAAAACTTCAAGCAGATAGAATAAATTCTCTTCCATGGCATTACATTTTGATTTTGTCACCTTCAGATCCAGATCTCTAATAGTGATCGTTTCTATTACGTCATCGACATTCAAAATCGATCTTCGTTTTCGAGCGGATTTTCCAAACAGGGCTTTTATGGCGTCATTTGTAGCATCCAGTACACTTGCATTTGTATTCTTCAAATGTATAATTGATGTAGTTAGCGATGTTTTCATATCTCCTCCCAAGATATCCATGTCCAATGCAATTGTCATTGGAATCACACTGCCACGAGAAGCATAGAAAGCCCATCGTCCATTTGTAACTGAATATGAGTTCGCACCATATGTCTCTACACCTTTCACTGCTCTGAGCTCAAGTGCTAATACAGAGCTTGCACTTGCAAGTGACTCTTTAGCTATATTCATACTGTAATTGGCCTTTAATGACAGTGACCTTGCAGATATGTAATTCTGATAAGCGTTTTTTCTGTCCACTTCAACTAGCCTGACTTTTGTTTCCAAGCTTTCCAATTTAAGGCTGTGCTCTACATATTCATTATATTTGAACTTGATTGACTTTTGGTGAATTATTTCACGCAGTTGCATTCTATATGACAAGCATTCGTTGCTTTTGGTTACGCAATCAACATCGGTTTTGTATTCCGAACAGTTGCTCGAATGGGAACACAATGTAGCAGGCTTGAATCCAGAATTGATTTTTCTCGACATATCTGTACACTTTGGTTCTTTGTAGGTTACGGTTTCAGTAACTTTTTCTGCCTCATGATGGTCATATTCCACCACTTTTGGCACCCATACCACATGGCACATGTTGTTGCATGATCCAGAAAGACTCTCGACAGCTCTATGTATTAAATACCCCCCTATAATCTTGACGGCGATTGTAAACAACCCTCGACGCCTTCGACCAAAAATACCTCTTGAACAGGATGTGTCGCACTCTCCCCGTGGCTCGTTCACAATGTAGCTGGCCTTCCTTTCTATCTGCTTGTAGTATGTCTTTGAGTAACTACGTTTCACCAAAGTGCATTTTTCAAATTTGATACTTTTATGTTGCGTATCATAACATACCACGTTCATCTTACCTTTTACGCAATCACCTGCGCAGATACGAGGTGCACACTCTTCAAACTTGCTTGTTAAATTCGCAACAGCGCTGCCATGTTTACTTAGCTTCGTTTTCAATAACGACATATAAAATTGGTATCGGTTACGAGTGCCGTTCAGTTCTCTTTTTAACCTCGCTTCCTCTTGCAATATTGCCTCGTAGTCTTGTTTCACTTCATGCAAATTCCTTACTGCTTCAATTTGTTGTTTGCTTGTCATGTTTACTGCTTTTGACAGTGCGTCAATGCGTCTTTTAGTTTGATTTGCTATCCTAGCAAGCTTGTTTTGCAAAAAGATATTCATTTGGCTGATTAAATAAGAATTGATACCCAATGACCCTTTGGCCTTCATCAGCACATCTCCATCTGTCTTCAGTTTTGAAAGTCCAGCAAAGAACTGCATCTCGGCAATCGACGTATCGGGTAATGTGACATTGGCAGCAAATTTCAATATATTATTGTACACCATCACTTCAACTTGCTTTTCAGAGCCATAAATAGAGAGAGAAGCGTTGAACAAGCCAGTGCCAGGACCAGTTTCGCTTGTAAAATACAAAATCCTCGTGTTTGAAGGAATTTTCAGCACACCAGCCAGAATTCTTTCTGTTTTTGTCATCCCAATCACAAGCGATTCGTGGCCAACAACCTTATTTATACCGTAGCAATGTTTCAATTGCAAGCTTGTTAGGCCATGGATGACATTGACGTTTGCACGAGGAAAGCATAAACCATCTAAGCACATTGTTGCACTAGTCGACACTGAATAAGATCTGACTTTCTTTGATATAACCTCTCTTTGGAATCGCAACTTCAAAGCATTGTGCGTTGCATCCATTGATGTCTGGAAACTATAGGCCAATCGCTCAAACGGTGCATTACCTCGCATTGGGATGGATAAAATCTGGAACTTTCTTTCGATGCGGTTAATTGTATTTTTCAGTTCAATGTGCAAAGGAAGCATGCTTGGTCCGGCATTTTCTGAGCATAGAGTTACAAGTCGCTCAGACAGATGCCTAGCACTTTTCACATCATTGACCACTGAAGAAGTATTTTGGTTAGAGAAATACTGGCCCAGAATATTAGACAGTATCATGTCTAGAAACATGACCTGGTGGTCAATGCTCTGGAAACTTCTACAATTTTTGCCATCTAAGATTTTTCCTCCAGTTTGCTGCATATATAAGCTCACAGACTTTTGAAAAAGCGTCAATTTTCACAATCTTACCAAGCTTAGGCCCAACAACAAATTGTTTTGTTGAACTAATGTCAATGAAGTAATTGTTGGGACATACATCGTTGTTTGAACCTACAAGCAATACCATAAGTCAATGAAATTATAAAAATTAATCAAACAGACCTTCTCAAGTCTCATTCTAGCCTCTTTTTCAATTAAGCCTCGTCTCCAACTTACAGGCTGTTTGTGTTCAGAGATTGACCGCATTGAATGACTGAAGTAGTGAAACATTCTCTTTCAAATAAGAGAGAATTTGCGTGGCTTTGAGTGAAAGAAATTATAATTATTGGCGTTTTAATTACTCCACTTCAATAAATTTTTATGAAAGTTTTTTAAGAGACTCCTTCGCAGATTTCTTTTAAAATTATTATGAAGCAATATGATATAGTTTAAATTATGTTTTCACTTGAAAATTTATGACATTCTGAGTATATTTCTGCTAAATAAGTTCGCTATTGAAACAAGTTTGGTATTTATATATTGCCATGCAAATTTTTTTGCTTAGGCCTCGGGCCATTTTTAGACGCCATTTTTGCGTAACTTATGCTCACTAAAAAATGATGGGTGCCCTCCAAAAAATGGCAGACAAAACTCCACAGCTAGAGCTTCAAATTTTGAAGTCAAGTCAAATTATTCAATTAAAAACCTCAAAAAGCATTCTAATCTTTTAAAGTATGATGTTATGTTCATTATACTGAACGTTCATGGTTGCTTTCACGATAATATTACAATTTACAGACTTCAATGTACTTTGCAGGGGTACGTATTTCTGGGCCCAGATAAGTCCCCCGAGAGACCAAAAACGGTAAAATTCAGTTCGTAATGTGGACCACTCAATAAATGAAACTTGTGTCTTCCCATTAACGCTCCTTACAGTTACACCATTGGAAGACGCTCAGTCCGTTTAAAAATGAATGAATAAATAAACAATGGTATCCTAAAACTGATGAACGGTAATCTATCATCTGCTAACGAAATATAAAACTGATAAAGGCATCATACCTAGCATTCCAATTCTGAGAAGTCCCTTGCCTTTCACGAAGATATTAAAACCAGAAATGCTTTTGAGTTCAAAAGAAATCAATGCAACTGCTTTTGTTTGTACAATAGAGGAGATTCCTTCCGAAAAAACCTGGAATGAAACAAGCAAGATACGAAAATCTTTAAAAGGTTGGCTCTATTTCCTAAAGAAGAGCTAGGGGGCAGGGAGCAGTTAATAACTAAGACACTTTTCACTCACATTGCTATTGTTCGATAAAGTGAATTGAATACGGCCTTCTATGTTGACAATGATGTTTGATGATCCACTCATTGAGGAAAGTTGATCTGAAAATGCACCAGCACTTTCCAAACTTGAATAAACGCCATTTTCTGTAAATCTGACGCTCTTCAATTTACCAGACCAACCAGTTGATGTTTTGAAAACATTGCAGTATAATTCCGATTGTAAAAATCCGATTAAAATATCACTCTCATTGACGGATCCAAATATGCAAGTTTGCTTCCCAGAATCCAACACGAGCTCTTCTTCTGCCACGTGCAACGACAATCGTTGCCTTGTGACGTAAGCATGCCAGACAACGTTCTTCGCGTCATTACCAAGCAGCCTGCTACATTCGGGGTAGTGATGCCTCAGCTTGGTAAGGTTGTAAAGATTGGCAATGAAATCAGTTGTTGTGAAGGAGTTTGTAGTCAGATTGGCAACGAGGTTGATCCAATATGGTGTGTGGCTATTAAAAGAGTCTGTCATTGTCTTTGAAAATGCATTCAATTCAATTACATCGGTTAAATCGCTGGATGAAGGAATCTTGGTAGAACACCTTTGACTGTTAGCCTCGTTGTCAGTTCTCAGTGTCTTCGCAGAATCAAAGTTGTCATTTGAGTATTTCTGTGTAAATAAACCAAAATCCTTGTTCTCAATTGACCTTGCAGATTCATTGCAACCAATAATTGACGTTGGCATTACAACACCTTGAATATCCATGACAACCACGCCATCTGTCCAATCATATTCGCTTGCGTTCTTCCACGGTGCGCTTGAATGAAGCACAATCGATTTGTTTTGCGCATCTTTGATTTTCAATTCATCAGTGACGTAACAGCCTTGAATGAAAGTTCCCTTATCATCAATGATATTATTGATTGCCGTAAAATTATTGTATCCATCATCTCGTACGTAGATTAATCTTGTCTGAGGTTTTGCAAAAATATTCGCATTTGTTCCTGATAAACTGTAGCGAATTAAATGCAGGCCTTGTTGGTTAGATCGAACTGTGAATGTGACAGTGTTCGAGTCCGCTGTGAAATTGAAGCTCGAAGGAGTGAATGTAACTCCATTGCTATTTGTGGTGACTTCTAGGCCTAGCTGTTGATCGGGCTTTGCGGTGATAACGAAGCTATATCTTTTGTTCATTTGCAGCATTGGGAATTCTGGAATCTTTATAACTCCTCGGTTACATGTTTTTCCCTCGTATCCTGTGTTCCGGCAATCACACTTGTATTCAGTTTTGCTGATTTCCTGGCACATTCCTCCGTGCTTGCAAGGGTTCGATGTACAAATCTCTATTTCTATATCAAGGAACAAAAGTAGATTAAAATACGCTTCAAGTTCCAATTATGCTAGCTACTATGATTATATTGTTGTTCTTAAAACCCTAGCATTGATACAAAGAATTGCTTACTAGCACACGTGGTATTAGCATTATTCCAGAACATTCGATTTTCTGCTGTTGCTCTACAAGTCCGTTTTGTATTACCAGTTGCGTAGTAGCCTGAACTGCATTTAATTGAGCATGATCCATGATAATATGGTATGCACGGCAATGTTATACCACCATTCATCGGTGGCACCAGAGGGTCGCAATATTTTCCTGCAAAGAAGTACAATAACAATTATATCAATAAAATTGCTTTAATTTCCAAAGCATATTTCTCTTCCCAATTTGGATTGTTGTCGTCGTTTTCTTCCCCGTTTATTAATTTATGTAACTCTGAATAATATTTGATATCAATGACATCTACTTATTTTTCATTGAGTAAGTTCCCCCATTTATATTTCGACACTATTCACTTTCGACGTTGTACGAAGCGCTCTCATCACATTCTAGACTCACTATATTGCGTCCCTGTGCCTCACTCATTTTTGCTCGCTCGGTTGTGTTAAGCGAGTTACGAGCTAGACACAGGGACGCAATGTAGTAAGTATAGTCACATTCCCCATCTAACAGCTCTTGCTTATAGCGACGCCAAGACGCGTGACCTCCACAGGCTATCGGCCCTCTCCGATGTTATATTGCATATGAAAGCAAAAGAGGCAACTGGCGGGATGTGGAAACCTGAAAATGTGTTTTCTTTTCCAGTGGGAAATAACTAGTATCACATTGTTAGGATTCAATTTTCACAAATCCCTTAGCACAGAAAGCTGAATAACTGAATGAAAAATAAGGCCTGATTCCACTCACTGTTGCAAGTTGTTATTGAACCACTCCATTTGTGATTGGGTAAACAGCGACGAAGAGAAGATCCTCGCAGTTCAAAACCAACAAAACATCCGAGTTGACATGTCTCGTTTGTTTTACCAGTAAAACATGTTCCATTTCCATTTATAACAGGGGGCAATCGTATGCAAGGCAAACCTACAACAACGTGAAAACACGAATATGAAAATGAAAATTAATGTAAATGTGAATAGGAATATGAATATGAATACAAAATTGAATATTACACTAACCAACACATGATCTTTTATCGCCATCAAGTCTGTAGCCATTTGGACATCTGCAAATGTAGCTACCAACTGTATTTAGGCATGAATGTTCACATCCATGGTTTCCAGAGCATTCGTCGATGTCTAAAATATGACATTTCCAGCGCATATTTACATCCAGCAAAATCATATTTTCATCTTCATTTAGTGCAGGAATCAAGTCATCAGTTACTACATAAACATTAAAAAATTTAAACTTAACACAACTAACCATTGCATGTTTTTCCATCTTGCATGAGTTGGAATCCAGCTCGACAGCTGCATGAAAAAGATCCAAAATTATTGTGACACAATTGAGTACACCCAGCCAGAGTCACATTCGTTTCACTTGGTCCGGTTTTGAATACACTACATTCATCCAAGTCTACAATGACAAATGTACAATTTTATTGCTGGGCAACTCTGACGGCTACCATGAGAAGCAACATGTCTGAAGCTTTAGGATAAGTTTCAATGCAGTGTTCAAAGCATACTGACTCTAATTAAAAATTAATTAGAATACGTCTATTGAAAGGGCGGCGCCACGATGCGGACTGGGAGGCACGTGTCTACCCCACTTTTTTCAAAAGTCGATTTTGTGGTATGCTAACATTTGATGAAAATATGGTTTTGTTATCGTTTAGCTTTTTTCTCTTCATTGATTGTTTCATCTCTGCAAAATGATGATGATAATACCTTTCATTTTATCCAGAAAATAACGTTTCCCGACACTGGAAAGGTCGTTTTCCGGCACTCTAAAGGGCGTTGTGCCAAACAAAATTCTCCTCCCACCTTGTCTCCCCACTTCGTGATGGCTGGCGCCGCCCCTAGTCTATTGGTCTTTATTATAATACAAGTTATTTGTATCCTATAAAATATATCATGCAAAAAGCTGTGAGTACATTAATTTCTTTGTACCTGAACATGTTTTATTGTCATTGTTCAATTTGAATCCATTACGACAGGTGCAGTAAAATCCACCTTTGTAGTTATTACAAGTGTGTTGACAATCATGAATATGCAGTGAACACTCATCAATATCTAAAAAAGAAAATAAGAATCAGTAAAAACCCCCACAGTTTCTTGCACTTCTTTTAAGTATAGATATATACTAATGGTCTGGACCTAATTGCCAATGTAGCTTGTGCTCTAATTTTTGTAATTAATTAGCTTTGTTACAATTAGCTTCGTCGTAATTTTTTCTTCTGTCAATCGACTTAGATTAGTTTACAATATGTAAGCTATATGTACGCATAGTCTTTTCTTTTTAATGTATATGTGTATGTAGTAGAAATCGATTTTAAATAAAGTGAACAAACAAACAAACCGGGGGTACCAGGTGAAGAGTAAGGGTAAAGCGAACAATACAATATAAACAATACAATAATATAAAATACAATGCAATACATACAATAAAAAATATAAACATAGGCTGCCAACGTATTATTGCAAAAGGTATGATTTTCTTTGCTAAAATGATCAAGTCTAGGCAGTACTCCATATGTACTGCCTCTAATTGGCTGATTTCGATCCTCTTCTGGGTATAATTTTTCGTTAGGTTTTCATTTTCGTTCTCTTTCTGACGTACTACTCTGATGAGTGTCAGACGAAAAGCTTTAGTATATATTATGTTTCGCCATGTTTCCGATTTTCAAAGCAATTTTTACTCCATATGTCAAAACGTGTTTCAAATGGTGTAAATTAAATATTTTAAAAGATTAGAAAATGTTTTTGCCATATCGGTGAAAGCTAAAATTTAAAAGTATCGTATTTATTTCAGGTCACAATTAATCAACAGCCTCACCGGAACAAGTCTTTCCATTAGGATCAAGAAAGTGGCCACTTTGACAGCGACACTCATAACTTCCATGTTGGTTGATACACTGATGCTGACATCCACCATTATTGACTTGGCATTCATCCTCATCTGCAAAGCAAAAATTGTTAAAAAAAACAGACAATCGAAGTCAATAATCAAAGATTAACGGGGGAGAGACAAAAGAAAACACTTCACAAGTAGAGTCTGGAATGAAGCTTTCGTGAAACGTATCTTTGCGGCGGCTTAATTTTTTCGTCCGTTATGATAATGGCTATAAAAAGGCACCCATCATATAGAGGTACCCGTTATATAAAGATTCGGCCAAATCTACAAACCATTGCAAGTTGTTCCGTTGCTGTGTAGTACAAAACCAAGTCTACAGGAGCATATACGAGAGCCAGGAGTATTGGTGCAAAGTTGACTACATCCACCGTGATTATGCATGCATTCGTTTGTGTCTACAAAATGATATGCAACTTTGTACATTTGTCTTTTCAAACACGTTAATTCCGCATGATGCTGCAATGAAGATAAAGTAGTTCCTTCTGTATAAAATTTTGAAATTAACTTACCAACACAGCGAGTCGAACCAACAGTCCGATATCCAGCAGAACACAAGCATCGAAAACTACCGATGAGATTCTGGCATGTTGCATTGCATAAGGGATTATTAGTTGCGTCGTCACAGGTACAAAAGTTAGAATTCCTGCATTCATTATTATCTACGAAAAATGAAATTATATGATATAGCTACTACAAAAGTACGTGGTACTATACTAAGTACTTTTTATTACGACAAGACAATGACAAATTTTTTAACTTATGGTTGCATGATTTCATTATGCCCAACTTTGTCTCCGTTAACGCCGAGAGCGTTAGCACCAGCATTTATCACAAGCAACATGGGGACTTTCAACAGTCTAGTGAAGTTATTCAACAGCAAAGAGTACAAACCGCGACACTGATTTGAATTGTAGACACTAAACCCGCGTCTGCATGAACATGAAAATGAGCCTGGATGATTTTGACAAATCTGTTGACATCCACCATTGTTATTTAAACATTCATTTATATCTATTTCAAAGAAAAAGATTACAATGTCAGGAAAAACTTCAACAAGTGCATAGCTTCATACGGATATGTCAAACATCACTCTTGCTAGAATGAGTTTAAAACTTGTGTGCACTTGTCTTGCTTACCTATGTTACAACCAGTTGAAGGACTTGTGTAGCCGTTATTACACTGGCACGTGTTTGGACGAACGCATTGACCATGGACGCAAGTCGGGCTGTTGCATATGGCTGGAAAAGGATGTTATATTCTACTTTTAAATCCACTTATTAATTTCCATTGAATTACTACATTAAATTAACGATTCATCAAAAAGCCAAGACTGGGTAGGTGTGGCAATTATTTTAAAATTTCATCTTAATTTTATTTGTAGAAAATTTTATTAATTAAATTAATTTTTTAAGTAATTTCTGACTACGGATTCTTGAGAAAAAATATGCATGATGGCTGTGAGACAAGCAATGAGCAATACTGTTAGATTTACATACGTTTGAGGCATTCATTAGAACCCGGTTCCTGCCTCCAACCAGCTCCGCATATGTACTGTGTCTCGTAGATTGTTCGATACCTCGTCACATATCGAGTGCGCAATACGGTCCTGGATAAAAGAAACCTGGCATTTACGACCGCAGGTAGCTCATATTCATAATCATATTCATAATTTTGTATTCAAAGCTATGCACCACAAATCATGGTGAAGTTATCATCGACAATATCATCTGTCATCATTGCTAAACATTGATTATTTATGAAACTCTACCAAATTGATTCACAAAGTATAATCTGGCACAAGCATAGACACATATTACGTGTCTTTGCTTGTGCCAGACGCTGATAAACAACAACGTGCTGCGACGTTGTCACAAAATAAGTTGCAAATCCATTTGTAATGGTAATAGTTTAATGCCTTCCAACCAAGCGGCAATGCATACACGAGCAAAGATGCACAACTTGAGCTTCACCCTCGTGGTGGCCCAGATCGCCCGACAACGAAAACAGGGACGCAAATGCAAAATTTTTTTAGGGGGGTGTGTGACTAAAGGACCGATTTTTTCCCAAAAAGGACCGATTTTTTCGATAAAAATTAGCACTTTCCAAACTGTCACAATTTAATAAAAGCATAACTACAAGGCCCTAATTCATGGAAATATTCAAAGACCACACTTGCATGAATGCTATCAGGTTTCCTGGAAAAAATTGTATGCAGCCATACACTTGATAACTTGCGTGCTGTAGGCAACCACGCAATGACCGTAGGTCATTGCCCACAAGAGCTGGGGGTCTGGGAGCGCTGATGTAAGCTCCCAGCGGTTCGAGGGCAGCGCCCTGGCAGGGGCCCAGGGGGCGGAGCCCCCGGCAGCTCATGAGATTTTGTCATTCCTAAGGTCTGAAAATGGCTTAGGATCCTGAAAATTCCCTATCTGCACAGTAATATAAAGTAGTCATAGGAATGGTATTAGATAAAAAATTGTTGCAAGTACTGATCAAGCGTTCAACGTCTGCGGAATATGGCATTGTTGCCACGATCCTGCCGAACCCCCAAAACCCCATCCACGCTTTTTAATTTCCAAGACCATAAAATGTGGGAAAAGTTCATAGAGATAGGATATAAGATAATCTAGAGTGCTAACGGCCGATACTCCCTCTGTATAGCGGGTGAAGCAAAAATTTCTAGCCAGCCACCCTCCAGCAAAATGGCGGACAAAACTCCACAGCTAGAACTTCACATTTTAAAGTCAATGATACATTAATACTTTCAATTAAAAACCTCAAAGAAACATTCTAATCTTTGAAATATTATGTTATATTGATTATAATGAAAGTTCATGGTTGTTTTTACAATATCATTGCAAGTTACAAACTTTAATGTAATTTGCAATGGCACGAATTGTTAGGCCCAGACATAGAGATAGGATATAAGATAATCTAGAGTGCTAACGGCCGATACTCCCTCTGTATAGCGGGTGAAGCAAAAATTTCTAGCCAGCCACCCTCCGACAGGGTTGCCATATTGGCCTTTTTAAGGCCAAATTGCTCGATTTTGGCCTCTTTTCATGTTGATTTGCCTGAAAAAATAACATTTGGCCTGACACTAAAATTTGGCCTTTTTTGGCCTGTTTTCTGGAATATCTTGAAATTCTTAACTTTCGGATTTTTCCTTGTTTATCGTTGATAATAATTCAGTTATTTTCGGTTCTTGAGGTTCACGTTCTTTCCTAAATATACATCTACGCATGCGCAAAACGGCATTTTATGACGTCAATTTAGTTTGGCCTATTTTTGACCACTTTGGCCTCTTTTTGAAGCTGGTTTGGCCTGCTCGTTCCGAGACAATCTGACAACCCTGCCCTCCGACAAAATGGCGGATAAAACTCCACAGCTAGAACTTCACATTTTAAAGTCAATGATACATTGATACTTTCAATTAAAAACCTCAAAAAAGCATTCAAATCTTTAAAATATTATGTTATATTCATTATACTGAAAGTTCATGGTTGTTTTTACAATATTATTACAATTTACAAACTTTAATGCAATTTGCAATGGCACGAATTGTTAGGCCCAGACATCTCTTGGAGGGTGAATTCTTGTATCCCTGTGCTCAAACACTTTGAAAATCTTGCGTCCCTGTGCGCAATCACAGGGTTTCGATGTATCAAGTGGTAAAAAAATGGCCGCCATTGGAGGGTGAGATGGCGTCTGGAGGGTGAGCCTCGTTAGCACTCTAGATTATCTTATATCAATGATATAAAGCGCCGAAGGCGCTAGATACCTGACTCCGCACGATTCGTGCAGACAAGAGTGATGCCATTTGGCGGCCATTTTAAAGAGGGGAAAATAGCTTTTGTAAATCAACGATTCCAAAGTTAAATGCTCTCTCTGGAGGAAAATAATTGTAAAAAAGTTTGACATATGCATACTGTTGCAGAGCACATAATATGAGGATACTAGTAGAATTTAGATAATGACAAAAACGTTTCAAATATCGGTATTTTGTTATTTTTTGCGGAACGATGGAACAGAACAGGCCTAAATTAATCGAATAACAAAAACAGTTGTTGAATTAAGTCTTGGATTTACTGGATATAATTTGTAAGCTCTAATTAAAGGTAAGTGACAGGGTTTTGATATCCCAAAAGCTTACTGAAATATTAGCAAATACAGCACTTCTCCAATTCGAAAGGGAACGCAGTGGCAGATCAGATTATACCCTTTACAAGTGAATTAATTCAAAGAATTGCAGCGGTCTGATATTCTGTTACATATTTAAAGTCACTTAGGCTGAAAATAATTGATTTTCTTCGTTGTGGAACCTTTAGCAAGCAAAACCGTGTGGTGTTACTTAATTTGGAATTTCAGATTTTGGTAAAGTTTTGAAATACTTCAGTAAAATCCCGTGTCGCGTCAGCTAATATTTTAATAAGCTTCTGGGATGTCAAAACCATGTCACTTACCTTTAATTTGAGCATACATATTATCCAGTACATCCAAAAGTATTAATTTTTACAACGTTTTTGTAATTCAATAAATTTAGGCCGGGTCCATCGTTCCGCAATAAATAAACAAAATACTGATATATGATGCGTTTTTTGCCATTCTAGCAATTTCAATAGTATCATCATATTGTATGCTCTGTAAAAACATGTATATATCGACTTATTTCACCATTATTATCCGCAAAACAAGCATTGAATTGTAGTGTTTCTGTATGACTTGATGACCAAAATCAACTTTTTTCCCCCCTTTAAGATGGCCGCCAAATTTTTATTGGCTTCACTGATTCGACGCGAGTCAGGTATCTAGCGCCTTCGGCGCTTTATATCATTGTCTTATATCCTATCTCTATGGGCCCAGATATCTCTTGGAGGGTGAATTCTTGTATCCCTGTGCTCAAACACTTTGAAAATCTTGCGTCCCTGTGCGCAATCACAGGGTTTCGATGTATCAAATGGCAAAAAAATGGCCGCCATTGGAGGGTGAGATGGCGTTTGGAGGGTGAGCCTCGTTAGCACTCTAGATTATCTTATCTCCTATCTCTATGGAAAAGCCACACTAAATTAGGCCCTGCGACATAACTGAACAATTAAAATGGAAGTGGATAATAATAATATAATAGTAGGTAAGTGAACTGAGTATTCGAGTGCTATTTTTCAAAGTCTTATGATTCAACCAGATAGTGGCAGCATTGCCCATTTCGTTACAATGTGCTCAAGGTCAACGTCGCATGCCAATGTCATAAGGCTCCTCCGCGTGTACTATGATATGCAAGTTTAATTCACTCCGAGATTCATCAGGAGATCACGCACTTCGTGTGTGATGGCGGTCTGGCATCACAATTGCAGGGTGGCTGGCAAACCAAAGGGGCCCGGTTTAGGGTGGTCCAAGTCTTCGAAAAGGGCCCGTAGTTTTAGTTTACGTTAAAAATCAGAAGGCCCGGGTGGCGATCGCCACTTTGCCACCCGGGCCAGACCGCCCATGGTGATGTCCTGATTGAAAAGTTCTCAGAAGGGGATGTCTTGGATATCTGTTGTGACGTGAAATATCTTACTGTTATTTAACTCCTCCACAGAAGTAGAAGTGCCAGATTGCAGTTTATCCTCGTAATAAAAACGAACACTATGTTCGTTTCAACATCTGCCTTAAAACGAACACTATCTCTATTTTAACGAGCAAATGATATGGAGCGCCTTCGGCGCTCCATATCATTTGTTCGTATCGACAACACCAACCAAGAACCAGCTCATCCTCACCCCTTCGTAATGGCGGAAAAGCGGCCTAACAGGGATAAAAAGGATCCTGATAAATCTTTTGAAGATACATTTGCAAGACTAAAAAATGTATCTGGTAAGTATGTAGTTAAAAAAAGTGTGAAAAAGTACAAAGTTTGGGGTTATTCTGCAGTCTCATCTGCCGCTAAAAGGAAAAAAAATGAACGTGCAAGGGAGAACTATGCAAAGCGTCTCCAGAAAAAGAATGGTTCTGATCGTGCTTCTACAGAAACTGGATTCCAGATCATAGAATCTGCTCTTTCTGACGGTAGTTTGCTTTAGTGGTTTTTTACCATCTTTATTTATCTATTTAATAGTCATATACAACCAGAAACCGTTTCGAATTTATTGCATCAGAATGAGATGGAAGCCAACCACCACACCTTGTATGCCATTGGCAGGCAACATTAATACCTCTCTATTTCTCCAGATTCGGATGATAGTGTGCCTGATTTTAGTGGTGAATCATTTCAAGAAGAATACCGAGAAGATGAGTGTAAGTAGTTGTATTTCATTTGGGAAAGTCTTTAACTAGAAGAAACTTAATTTTTAGTATCCTACACTTGTCAACAGTATGTCTGTCAGCATATTCAAGCAGTGGGACATACAGACCTGCTTCAGCTTGAGTACACACTAATAAGTTTTTTTATAGCTCTGGCTGATGTTTTAAAGAAGTGTAAAGAGCTTGCAGAGTCATCGTCAGTTCCCAACCACCAGTCTTGGACTGCTAGGACAACTTCTTCAAATCAGAGCTGGGATTTACAGAGAAGTATTATTCTAAGATCTGTTTTGTCTTGCCAGCAGTCTGAACTAGGCATTTGTCGATCCTGTAATACATCCCCAGCAAAGATTAAATGCAAATCATGCATTGGCTGGAAATGTAATTACTGTAGCAGCTGTGATGAAGTGGAACACAGGTTGCAGCCTTTTCATGACCGGCTGGCTTCGTTAAATGGTTTTTTACAACCTATTGCACCATATACAACAATAAAAGATGACAAATTTATTGAAATTGGTGAGTTTTTTATTGAAGGCAGTCTCAAATCGACTTCCGATCTATTGATTACTTTATATTTACTCATATGCAATGATGCTGTCATTCAGTGTTGTTGTTTCCTACTTACAGATAAAAAGTATCTTGCTATTGTTTTCAAGAAGTGTAGTTCATGTTCTGCAGACTTTCTGACACAAAGTAACCACTCATTTATTGATGATGGATTTCCAATTACAATTACTAATAACCAGGGTACTTATAATATGTTATGTTTCCATAATTTCTATAAATACCAGAAATAGGTTTCTCAAATTAATGTTATTACTGGATACTTCTGCAGGAAGGTTTGATGTTCTTGTTCAAAAAGTGAAATGCCTTCGCTGTGACTATATGCACGAGTCACTGGACTTGGATACTATTGTTGCAAATGGCTACTGGCCTGGCTCGCTAATTAACATTGCCAGTATTTATGATGTAGAGGTACTGCAGTTCTGGAGTATTCTCCAAACCACCCAGCCTAAATGCTCAGAGGATGGTTTTTTGAAAGTGTTATCACAGATATCAGAAATGAATGCAAGGGTATGCTGTTTTGGATCCAAGCATCTGAATCGATTATTACTTTGTTTTATCTTTCCCACTTGAATGGTCTATAGCTGAGGACCTCAAAACCTTTTAATTACACATGTAGTAATAGAGTAGAGTACACACACCTGCACAAATGTTACATGATACAAATTTAAGGTAAAATAAATGTCTGAGCAAGACATTGTAACATGTAATTGAAAGGTTTTGAGGATTCTCTAGCTGTACTGATGAGCCCTGACATTGGGCGAAACCATTCATGTCAACAGGAGATATTTTCTTTCTTAAAAGAATCCAACAATAAACACTGAGGCATTTCAAAGAGCATCACGTGAATGGAAGTTTTGCCAGTATGAGTTAGATCGGCTTCAAGGAAAAAATTGGATGGAGTGCCCACCATGCTCAATTAAACAATTAACCGCCCATATTGATGGTAATGCAAAATTACGGCGATATCAGAGAGGAGGCAGGTGAGAAGCAAAGCAATGTTTTATTTTAGCCTATTTTTAACGTAAGCTCATCAATAAACTTTGAATGAACACCAATATTGGAAATCAAAAATATTTGTCAAGAAATATAACCAGACTTATTTGAATAAATATTTAGACGCAGAAGATTGAGTTACTATGATGATATATTCATATCTCCAAACAACGTTGTTGATGAGCATATAAGCTCTCTGTACAAAAAGACAGGATGCAAGGTAATGCACCATATCATACTTCACAGTTAAAATACAGACCTATAGAAGATGATTTATAAAACAATTTTTTCAGGAAAGATATATCTGAGCCTTTAAACTTGAAATAGAACACACGGAGATTTCTTTGCAGCATTAGTTAGAAAGCTGTTATATGTGATATTTTCCCGGTTATTCGTAGAAAATTAAAATGGATAACCAATGTGGTAATTCTATTTGGGAAGCAGCTGCAAATGATGTAAAAAAGAAAGGGTCGTTAGATGAAACTGGTCTCATGTTTTCCAGTTGTCGTCATCAAGTTGCACAGAGAGGTGTAAATATGTTTCAGGGGGAACTTTTTGCTTACCACCACTTCATTCACGCCGAAGATATTGTTAACAGAGATGTAAGCTTTATCTTTCAAGATATTGCTTGTAAATATAGAAAATGGGTGGAAAAGGTAGATCCAGTAAACGCTTCAAAAGTCAAATTTGCACTAAACCTTATGCACGGTTCAGGCCACGACTGGACTTGTCAGGTAATGATAGGGCTTGGGACTTTTTGTTTCTTGTGCACAATGATTTTAAAATTTCTATCCATTTAAGTCACTTTGATTGCATAGTACAGAATATGTTGAACATATATCTGTTTCATAGATTTCGGAGGGGGGCCGCTACAAGAAAGGGTCAGGCAGAAGTCACGGAGAAGACTGCGAAATTGTCAATAGCATGTTGTCAAATGCAAGTAGTGTGACTCGAAGAATGAGCCCGGAAGGTTACTTGATTTATTTTCATGTATATTATGTTTTCTCAAAATTCTATATGAATCTCTGTATCAACTTGTTTTACCGACACATTTTTATACACCACACAGTGCGCGAAGAGTATTTAACAGAACTTGTTTTGAAGTGGAACCAGAATCGAATTGTTAATCTTCCAAAGATGCTTTTGAAAAGAGAAAAAGATGTAAGAAGTTCTTATTTTTTGTTCCATTAAGTGTTCATGAAACATTATTGCTCACCTTGCTCAACTTTCTCCGCTTTGTCCTGGACGGGTAGCGGCTTTCTGCCGGAGTCCTGCTTCTATCTGCTTTCGCCATGCTGTTCTATCCTCTGTGAGATTAAAACATTTATATTCAGTCGATTTTACACGTTATGTCGATGAAGAATATTTTAGGAATAATCTTAGGCTTAAAATAGAAAAAAATTAAGAGTATTAGGGCTTGACAAAAAATTAGGTATTCTTATAAAAAAGGGTGTATGTACAGTAGATTCGTGAAAAAGAGCCAGTATAAAAATTTTGGGGAGAGGGATGTAAAATTTTTATTTCCTGAGTACGAGATTTTGGATGAAATAAAAGCA
>RQOL01000781.1:0-99461 GCA_013076295.1 Sanderia malayensis | reverse complement strand
CATGAAGCTCATACCTTGGCGAATAAGTATCGAAAGTAATTGGGCTGCATATGAAAAGCTTTTCGCAATTTTAGTTGTAAATTTTGAAGTCCAAGACATGATTTTCTTCATCAAAAATAGTCATGACATCAAACCCCTGTAAAAAATAGCATTGAAAACACGATTCACCAACTTTCAAATTCAATTAGCGTGGCCAATTTTTGTCCTACACACCCACGAAAATATCAACATGAAGCTAAAAGCTTGGCGAACATTTATCGAAAGTATTTGGGTGAAAAAAACAAAGTTTTGGCAGCTTAAAATTTAATTTTCCCGAATGCAAAACACACGCGCTGTGGCATGAAAATTTCGTGTTTTCCAGCAAAAACCCAAACTCGGCCAAAACTGTCCAAAAACAGAGGAAAATCAACAAAACAAAAAAAAAACAAAGCCATATAACTTTAGTTCTTGTGTAAATAAACAGTTATCGAAAGTTTAAATGGAGAAAATCGACCCAGAACGACCCGAGAAAATCAAAATTGTCTTCGTGTGTTTTTGGTTAGGCCCTCGAGCCGAAAGAAAAACGTGAGGTGAAACAAAACAAAACTCGTGCTATTTAAAGCAAAAAAACAATTGAATAAAGGAAATACCTTGAAAAATTGTCCACACATTGTCTCCACAGGTCCTGAGAACAATTGACATGTCTTTACAATTGATTTCCGGCACGTATTCACGGTTAACCGGATCAACTTGCGCCCGTTCAACTACGAAAACACCTGTTTCTCCCTGCTCGTTTTTGCATCTCATTAACTCCATCCGGGGAACTTTCTAGAAAGTCGGAGCACAAAATGGGGCATAACTCCGGAACCGCTGGGGTTAGAAATTAGCCAAATAGTACACTGTCATCAGCACAATGCAGCGATCATTTCTATACCGATTTGCATCCTTATTTGCACCCCAAAAAAAAAGCCTTTATGGATACAACGAAATTCCTTTGATCCCATTGTTTTTTCGAACGTCGATTGTTCCGGAGACAATGACCCATTGTTGAGCTCCTCCTGGTCACGTGTGGAACAATCTTATTATATAAGAGACTAGCCGGGGGCGCTCGCATACGCTCGCTTCCCGGAGCCCGTCAAGTTCAAAAAGTTTAATGTGGTTGGCGCACTTCGTGCGCTGCATTCGCTCACGCTCATGCCCATTCCCACCCCACATACAGTGGTTTGGCTCGCCCTCGCTCCCCTGTCTATCTATTGTCACGATTGTAGTGTTTAACATGCCTCAAAATTAGTTTTAGCGATCAGCCTCCTTTTCATTTCAAAATCCTCGTTTTTATCAGGTAAGCCTCGTACTGATCGTACAGTAGATAAGATGCAACATCAAAGTTTGTTATGTTTTAGGGACAACAACAATTAGCCTGCTATCAGTTGAATGCATCTATTGACACTTGCCAGTGGTCCTTTGTATATAAACAGTAAAGGACCATCTATGATGAGCATCCAGAATTTAAATTAATGTTGACTTACAGAGGTATGATTTTGTTCCGATGATAAGATGACAGTGTTGCATTGAATTTGATAAAGCAATAGGTATGAAATCTCCAATACTTGCATTTGTACAATCATGTACATCAGTAGATCTACAAAGTGAAAGAGACAAATTTATATTGTAAGTAACATGTTGGTTTATTACTATCAAGGGTAATAAAGAATTAGATTTGGATAAGATAGCTGTTGGGAGTTAAATATGTTGTCAGGGAGAATTTCTTTTTCATAATTAGCGATTTTGTTTAACTGGAATAACAATTGTGACTTTCTTCACTGTATTGTAACGTAGTATTAAGAATATATTAAAAGCCCTGACAGCAAAAATGCAGTGTCACTCTTGCAATACGGAAAAGATTTCCACGGCTGGGAATGGTTTTACATTAGTTTTAATCATATAGAACATAAGGATAAGCACTGGACACCGTGGATAACGAATGCAAAAGTACTTGATAATCATCATGAATGGGATGGGAAATGGAAATTGCATGGTGAAAGGAGTTTCATAGGAGTATTGGGCTTGGCTAGTAAGACAAAGAAGGCAGCCACAAAGTGAAAAGAATCGTCAACGAAAATATTATAACCAAATCAAAGCCACTGAAACATGTGGGTACAGCATTAAACACTCTTTCCCAAATCATTAAATATAAATAGCTATGAAACATAAACGGAGCTGTCAATTTTGGCCTCAAGAAACTATATGTTGACAATGAATGAGTGAAATACAATTGGCCTAAGCAATTATATGGGAACTTAAATGGGGTGAAACTAAAAATAAACACTACTTACTCCTGAGCTGCGGCAAAATGAATGTTTCTCTCAGTTTTACTTTCTCTTATTTCAGCATCAAGTTCCATTGCGATCCAAGATTTGGCAAACGAATAATGGGACAGCACAACCACCAGCATGAAAAATTGCTACGTTGATGAAACATAGCATAAATCAAAATCATGCAACAAATTCTATTGTTTTGCAGCCTCGTTTGGACGTGATTATCTGATTGACAATTAACCCAGCCAAGACCCAACCCATGAAAGAAAAGAAGACTGAACTCAATAAAGAACATGCTGGCATTGCGTCCTTCCTTTCGTCTCTTCTGCTCTTGCACTGGGTCACTGGCGACGGTAAGTAGGTTTTCCAGATCGTATTATATCATTGCGATCTTTCAAGTTACATCTTTAAAATAAATCTGTAGGGTTTTTGTGAAGGTTTTCATTCATTTTTCCAGCGTATAAGACTTGAGGAAATATAGTATTTGATAAAATCTCTTGAGAGTAGGCCACATTTCAGAAAAGCGGATGCTAGAGTTAAGATACATTGTCTGCATTGGAAAATGATATAAGATTATGTGCTTCTTACGTTTTATGACATGTATTATTCGTGAAATTTAGGTAGTGCATAATTTGTGTGGTGTGTTGTCAATGTCAATTAAGCCAATTGTTGACTGCTCTTTGGGTAAGTATTGAATGATAGGAGCCAATAACGCATGCGAAAGGCCATCTAGTTCATTTATAAAGACGGATTTTTGAAATACATTTCTTGCAAATTTTTAAGGTTTGTGCCACAGCTTGTGAAAGAAGAGTTTAAAGGTACTGTTGGTGATGAATATTTCTTGGCGAAATGCATGGTTTTTCAAAGGTAATAGTCTTGTGATTATTTTTGTAATGTTATTATTATTAATTAGTACTCTAATCTGTGATTTTACACAATTTAACAATTTAACAAAAGAAACAAATAACATAGAAAGAAAACGAACAAAAGACAAACGTTAATACAATTCCACTTACAATTAGTTTCTGTCCCTGCCCCTGACCAAAAATAAAATCTCCTCTGTTGGGACATCTGCCCACATGCACCTTGTGTTATCAGGAACCTTTTTTTGTTTACTTTTTTTGTTTTCTTTTCTATCTTTTTTATTCTTTTTTTGTCAATAATTTTTATTTTCATTTCATTACATGTCCTGTGGGAAAGAAAAATTGTTTGAGAAAGAGTTTAAAGTGAGGAATATGTTTTACGAACGGATGAGGTGGGTATTTAGCATTGCAACTTACGCTAATTCATTTTTTGAGAGGTGCCTCCCTTCGAGGCTCACAAAATGGAACTTTGTAGTTCTTTAATGGCATTAAATTTGTTGCCACATTCCCTCTTCAGTGTCGAGATATCTTTGAAGTCGAAGAGCTACAACAAATAGGACACAATGAATTTAGAAGAGTGACTCAATATTGTTAAAAGATAGGATACAATTGTGTTTTCTTGTAAAGGAGTTGGATAACCTTGCTATTCACAACATTTATTAAATTTATCAATATAAAGATGAAGGTAATTTCAATTTCACCTGTGTTTCCTCACCACAGTGAATCATTATGGGCTCCTTTTGTACATTGTTGGCAACTTCTTCAGCCAGAAGTGCCTCTTCAAGTTCGTCTTCAATGGCTAGTTCGTTTTCAAGATCCATGTTTACACTATATATAAACATATTGTCATTCAATGAAAGGTGAGTTAATAAGCTATCAGTTGTTTGAATTTGCCTCTGCAGTTCTCTTGGTGTTTGAATAATATATACTTTGAATGTATTAATATGACACAGTTTTATTTTCTGCAGAAAATGAATAATAATTATCTTTCTTACAATGAAGGGAAGAGACTAAAGACAGGCAGAAAACACAGAAATAAATACATGAACTTACAGTATCAGCAAAAACTATCTATTTCAAGTGAACCTGTAAAGGATAGAATTGTTATTATGATAATATCCACTGCAATGGCAATTATGACATAAAATATAGGACTTTGAGCTTTTTTAAAGCTGTTTAGTTATAAATAGCCTGTATTTTTATGTGAAAATAAAAGCAACATTAAAAATACATGTACTTACGTAAATTGTTGTTTTTCTTGTTGTGAGTTTAAAAATTTTTTTACGCACGTTAAGTCCTCTATGACGCAAGAGAAATTTTAAATTTCGCGCCGCTATTGTTGTTGCTAGGACGCCGAAATTGCCGTGATTATCTGATGATAATAGTATTAGCTCCAACATTACGTGGTGCTGCATTGATTGTAGTGTGATTGTAGATTTCAACAGCAACAAAACTTGTAATTATGCGATAACTATTAGAATTACAAATTACAATTGCGATGAGAATACACGTTTTTTATAAGGAACCTAGCTGAGGGCCTAGTTGTTTAAGTTCGTTATTTTGAGATCCTTCTACCACTTGCCGTGTGAAAGGATTAACACATGAAGAAGCTTCATATAAGGTAAAAGTACTGAAAATCAATGGAACCGGCTTCCTAATTTTATATAGTGCGGAAATATTAATATACTAAAAAAAAAATGAAGGCTTAGTGATTTGGCCTGTAGTAGTAAATGTTCCTTAAGTTTTCTACCTTATACATGTAGGTTCCTTATAAAAAGCTTGTACTTCAAGTTGCCATTATGTTGTAATTGTTCTGAGGATTCAATAAGTTTCTGTGCTTGCATGTTAATTGTATGGGAAAGCTCTTTATGATATAAGACACATTGTAAGATGGTAGTACAGTTCATGTAATACAGTGTCTACATACTGAAAACGTAAGCAAGTGTCAATGATATATACAATTGGAATGTTGTTGATTAAAAAAAAACAGAAATACTTTGTCAAGCACTTCCACAGTGAATGAATGAGGAGACATCATACACTATGAGGTTCTGGTTAAAAAGATATCTACAATGGGAAAACTTATCATGCAAGACTCTCAATATTCAAGTAAGATAACAAAGACATATTTATGCACATATAGATTATTAAAATGCATTAATAATGTTTGCTTGTGTGGTAAGAGCCATCTTAGCTTGTTTTGTCCAGTGTAATGGAGGATTCTATCAGTGATTGATACAATGTATGCTTCCACTAAATTTGAAAATGTTGTGCTGTAATGGTTGTGAAATCATTGCCGTCTGTGCCTGGCACACTGAGTTTACGAAACACATCTGCCTGATAAGGAACATCATTAAGTGACAATGAGGAAGAATTAAGTACCTACAGGTTTAGAATACTGTAAGTGATTGTTAAGAAAACATTTAGTGGTAGTCAATGTAGAAATATTATTAGCCTTTATTTATTCAGTCTGCTTTTAAGCAAGGTGCATTAATTGATTCATATGGAACAGAAAGCATCATATCTTGAAAATTATACCTGATTTGGGAAATTATTCCTGAAGAGAACATCTTGAACCATTGATTGAATTTTCCATTGCCTTTGACCAAATGAATCTGTACAAAATTAGGAAAAGAGCATTAACGAGTGTGGTAGACAAAAGAGATATGCAATGCATGTGCAATGAGGAAGGTGGTAAGTAAATAAAGTGTGGATTTTCCCAGGGCTTGAACTTGACTTTCACTGGTTTCCTTCATGTACATTACAACAATTAAACATCTTCAATAAACAGAAAGTTGAAAGCAGGTTCATGGGGATATCAATGAGCTTTGCTTGTAAAACAAAGAAGGCAGCCACAAAGTCAATAAATTGGTTAGGAACTATATTCACGGAAATAAAAGCCCAGGAAGATGTTGGTAGAGCAATGCACATTTCTTTTGAAAAGAAAGTACTGAAAAAAGCATTGGAGAACATCCAGAATTCTGGCCTAACAAACTATATGTAAACCGTGAGTAAAGTAGAAATGGCCTAAGCTAAGCAATTTCCATTCAACATATCAAATTCAAAGGGATGAAATGAAAATATACATTGTTGACCTCTGATTCATAGCAGCCTAGTTTCCTTTAAGTCAATAAGGGTATACATGAGCTTTATTTTCTCTCATTTCAGTATCAAATTCGCTTATATCTAAATATCCATTGTTTGATTGAAAATGAAAATGAACCTTATTTACCTTTGGTGAACAGCAAGGTAGTTGTTTCCTTTGAGCCAGGAAGGCTTTATGAGGTATAATTTCATTGAGTTCAGCAACAAAATCCAACTCGATGCCATTTGTTGGCAGACAAAACTTAGACCCGACAGGCAACAATAGTGCGATGATGAGACATAACATAGATGAAAATCATACATAGACAGCACAAAGGCGTTTGAAATGGAGACAGAAGTCTCGCCTCGTTTCAATGATCTTAGCAGAAATGCATCTAATTAAAAACGAAGTCAATAAATTTTGTTATGATATTATTGAATGGAGATTTATATGGGACAAATACACAAATATATGAATATTGAAACTCTAACGATTATCTCCTGATTATCTCTATTGAAAACGTAAATCGCTAATTTAAAAACCTTATTATTAATGCGGAAGATCTGAAAGATATACAATACAGTACAAAAAACATGTTTTGAAAGGACGTGGATAGATATTTGTATTGTATGCGAAGTACGAATGCGAAAGGTTGAGTCATGATAAGTCTACTATTAAAATTGGTGAATTGTCAATATCCATAAAAATTGATCCATACAATCCGTAGTTCAGGTTGCAAAATTGATTGGTTAAGCGACGTGTTTAGCAAAATGACAGTACCTCAATTTGGATTCTTCAATAGCACTTCACTCTCAGCAAGCATACATCTGTGCCACGGCGTGAATGTATTCTTTCAATAACCGCGGTCGTTTGTTTGAGGATTACGTTTGTACATAGAAAAAAAGAATAAGATTGCCGGTTACATTAGTTAAAAGCTCGAACACCAGCGTCAAGGAGTAACCTTTGTTCGAGTTTTCCTTGTTGGTGAAAAGTGCAATTGAAATTTGGAAGTATATAACAGTAAACACTAAAGGGGCCTCTATAGCTTTAGACTAAGTTTTCATGTATTAAAAGGAGAGGGGGGATGTTATTGATATGCGATGTTTTGCAAAAAGTAACTATCCTTAAGGGACAACTTGCAGTTTTCACAGAGTAAGGAAATCCACTTTCCCATAGGCAATATCGGAGAAAATGGCAACGCATAACTCTTAATAATCGGGCGCTACGCAGGATTCAGGACTGTGCCGACTGCTGTGTGTGGTGCAGTCACCCCTGGACATGTGGAGGGTGTAATGTCCAGTTGGTCTCCGCAGATCAGTGTTATCTAGAATGAATGCATTCTAGAAGGTGCCAGTAACGGCTGTACATCACACTTATGTGCGACGTGATCTGCGTTGACACACAATACCCGTACCCTTGAATGTGTGTATGTGCGTTTTGGTAGGCAGCCCTCTGTAGAGCAACTGTGCAGATGGTCGCTCTAGGATGAAGCCTTTACAGGACTTCTTGGAAAACAATGTTCTTTGTTTTCCTGTGTGTTTCCTCTGGAAGGTATACTTTGAGCCCGTTAAATGATGTTGCTCTTGACATGGCCACATATAACTGACCATGTGTGAACACGGGCTCAGGTAAGTACAAACCAACATACCTCAGGGATTGCCCCTGTGCCTTGTTGATTGTCAAGCAGTATGCAAGTCTGACTGGAAACTGTCGGCGTTTCATTTTGAACGGCATTTCCGTGTCCTGAGTGGAGACTGTGATCTTGGGAATCATGACCCGTTGTCCTCTGTGCTCCTTGGTAATGATCTCTGCTGTGATCACGTGACGTCGGAGATGCCGAACTATGAGTCTTGTTCCGTTGCAAAGACCTTTCTTTGGATTGAGATTCCGCAGAAGAATGATCGTTGCACCAACCTAATGCAATGAATATTATTGTGATTAATGACGGCTTTTTTATGGTGCACACCTTTGCACATAATAATTTAATGTTAATAGGATGAAAGATTGTACTCTTCCTACCTTGAGTTTAAGTCTGTGCAACGGCATTCCATTCGGAGTGAGTTGGTTGAGAAATTCAATGGGGTAGGCCTCTTCCTCATCTGGATCGTCTGTGACAACACTGTCTGTGCTGTAATAAGTTCTTTCGGTGTTTGAAGTCTGTCCAGAATTAAGTCGTTTACTTGATGTGATAAGTCATTCTTTGGAGTCAGACAACAGCGTTCAGACATTGTTACAGGATCCATCATTAGGTGTGAATCTGGTGTGTTCGGCCTGGGAAAAATGAAGTTCAGCATGTCTTCTTTAGACGAAGTGCATATCTGTTGTGGCAGAATTACGTTGTCCAGTGCATCGTGTGCTTCTTGCTTGTTGCCAAGTCTGAGAAGCCATTCTGAGAATTCACGGTATGAATCATCTTGAACGGCTCTCATGTTGGTGTGTAAACGATGCTGCTGAAACTTTGTCCATAGATCAATGATCTGGTGTGATTTTAGAGTCTCTGCTACAATTCTTTCCCTTCCTGCTTTCGTGACGACAGGTAGAACTGTCTGAAGTCACCACCAAGTAGCATGAACTTGCCACCAAATGGTCTGTCGACATGTGTAATGTCTCGAAGCAGTCGGTCGACTGCTTGTAATGCAAGTGCGGGAATCATGGAAGCTTCATCCCATATGAAGGGTAGTTTCGCGCAATACCTGTGCTCTCCTGCTCTGTCTCTTGACATTACACGTTGATTCAGCTTGAAGTGGTATAGGAATTTGAAAGGTAGAATGTGAAGTTCTACCATTTATGAGCAGTGTTGCAGCAATTCCTGACCACGCCATGCACTGAACTTTATGTCCATTGGCTTGCAGATTGTGAACCAACGTGTTGTAAAGGAAAGTTTTCCCGGTTCCAGCCGGCCCGTCAACAAAGTGACAGTTCTGTTCGGATTGCGCGTTGATAGCATCAGTGATTCCCGTGTATATGGCTCGCTGTTCAGGGTTCAATGCGGCCAGCATTCGTTCTCCTTCCTCTCTGGCATTGCCAACATCATGTCATCTTCCTCTGTAATAATAAGTGAAATATATTGCAATAAAATTGGAAAAAAAAATCAGTGAAAATACGTAAATGCCCTTGTCTGCACGATGTTAGGATACATTATTATATTCTTACTAATACAGTACATATTTGAAAATAACACATTAGTACCTCGTTCAGGAATGACATAGTCGGCTGGAAGTTGAGGAAGGTCAGCATAATTAGTGATCGATTGACCATGTACTTTCAAATTTTCGTCAATGTCATGTAGACATTGATACATGTGTCGGTCTTCAAAAGCTATGGCCATATCTGGATGATTGAGTTGATCACGTCGTACAAATCTTCACTAATGCTTCTTTGAACATGTTGAAGAGTGCTGCGATATCAGAAGGTGTTTGAAAAAGGAGTAATGTTGCAAACAACTGTCTCAGTTGTATTGGCATGTTAAAAATAACTGCCTCCTCCAAACAGCGTATGATTTCAGCATCATCTTCCAACAGACCTAGAGCTAAAGCAGCGTCTTTGAAGGAATTGCATAGGTTTCCTTCTATCGTGCGAAGATCTTCAAACGACGTGGCACCTCGTTTATGGAGAAGCAATAGTCTCAGTGCGAATCTTTGCTCACATGGTCGTGGGTGAACTTGATATATTCTGCCTATGACAGGCAGTGTTCTCCGCTGTCTTGCTTTCCATGTTTTGGTGCGCTCGTTGAAAACATAGTGTTCAGGAATCTCGTGATAGAGATATTGGCGTGCAGCCGGGTCTTGTGCATTCAATTCAAACCAAGACGTCAGTGTGGTTTTTTCATTGATGTTTTGTAATTGTTCGACCCTTCCATTATCCTGAAAGTATACGGTCTGCTGATCAGGTAGATGAACATGCAGACGTTTGATAGTGTGACTTTTCTCGTGCATGGAAAATTGGAATATTCTGTGAACAGCTTCATGAGGTCCAATATACCGAGCGTTGATGTATTGGCGTACTTCATCGTGCTCAATATCTTGAGGTACTTGTTGCTGCTGTCCTTCGAGAATTTCCACGTGTGCCATGTCTTGTCCTTTATGAATATATTTGAAAATATATTTCACGGACTTCACAGTGCTACATATTTCGAGATTAATGTGACACTGATACTTGAGTAGAAGATGGCGATTATGTGGCACAACCCATGTATCATCTAGAAGTCGATCTTCCAGATTGACTGGGTGACGACAGCGTCGTCTGTAGAGGGATAACCATTCGCATTGACTTGTGTTTCGGCAGTGCGATCTTTCGGAAATCGTTTCTTGCATTTGTTATTCTCCATGCAAACACATCCGGGGTTTATATCACCGCATGGTCCATGTGTCATGTGCTTCAGTACTAACTTGTGATATCTTGCATCCTGTGGGTCCGGAATTTCAGCTGATATGAGTCGATCTACCTGTAGGTTTCGAGGAAAAATATCACATGTAAGTTCTACACATCAAAATGCATTGTGTTTTTACTAAGCAATACAACTGATGATATATATATCTACTCTATATATAAATTATTGTATAGATGTTACCTCTTCAGGTGTTCGTGGTCTATCAGCCTCAGAGAGGAACAGAATCATGTGAGCGTGTGGTAGTCCTCTCTTCTGAAATTCGATGACATATACATGTGCAATAGTGTGTCCGAGAATGTGCTTGTGAAGGACATCTTCCAGTAGTTCTTGTAGTTTCTGTTGAAATACTCGTGTGACGATGTCAGGCCGGTCATTCGCCTTCTGGTGTGGTAGAATTTTCTGAAATCTCCTTCCATTGGGATTGGCCGTCATGGTTAGGAAGATGTCAGGCTTGCCATACTTTCTACGATGGTCATTGCATCTTGAAAGTTCTGGTACATATTTCGTTGACTGCCTGAAAAAGATGAGGGAAGTATGACAACACGACCGACATCAATATGAAGGGGTTCGTTGGGATTGTTTGCCCTGGCCATTTGATTTTCGATTTCAGCCCTTCTGTTCAGGTGATCCATCAGGCCTCGATAACTGTCAGCACGTAATTGCCGTTGATTGTGCAAAATCCAGTTGAGCTTGTTTCCTTCTATTTTGGTGTATGCATCCACCAATATTGTTGAAAGAGAAGTGTTGCCTGTGGATGGTAGACAGTTGATTTCTGACTTGTATTCGGTACGAATAATATTCGGCGATTGTGAGTCTGACACGGTGGACACGATCAGATTTTCCTGGTCTTGTCCTCACGTGTAGGTAGACGTTGAAGGTCCAAGCTGTAACCCCGATCACCCTGAAAGAACAACAATGGATAGGTTAGAGGATCCGCAACGGGATCTAAGGCATTAATCTTCATAAGATTACCACGCCTTGTTCGAATTTGAAGCTCTCTATTCTCGGGATTAGGAGCACCGCCATTGCGTGTAGTGTAGACTGCTGCAATTTCTCTGGCAGTAGGATTGTCATATCTTCGATCTTGTTCTGGGCGACCGGTAATAATCATCTTGAATGTGGGAATAGGCTGATCATTGGCAATGGCTTGCTGCCTTTGCTCTTCCAGTACTTCTCCCATTGTTTTAAAATGTTGAGCAAACCGATTTACTGCCATCAATTCGTTTTGCAGCAGCGCCACCATGTCTAAGTCCAAGTTTTGTTCTCTGGCTGTGTTCTGGCGTTCTTGCAGTGCTTGTTGGGTGTCCATAATGTATAATTCTGCATATTTTCGGGACCTGTCGGTTTCAGTTACCCCTGTTGAATTGCAAGGAAACATTGTAAATTGTACTTCGTTATATCAACTGTAATTTTCAATGCAGCAAGTGCTTGTTATAAAAGCATCATAAAGCGCCTTGATTTTCGATTGGACAACTCTTAATATCAGGCAAGGATAGAGAGTTAATCCATTGTAGATTGGGTGGGAAAGGACTTGAGCGTTCTGTCAACATCCGTTTCATCACGTGAAGCTATTATATGAAAATGTAGCATAATATAAGAGATAAGAGACGGACATTATATTTACCTGTCATGTGGTATGCACTTCCATGTATGGTGATGACTGGTGGTCCTGCATTAGCGTGTCTTACAACGTTAGCTGTCCAGGATGCCATCGCCATTAGTGGAATTGTATCTACGGAAATTTTTGAGAAAATATTTAGATTCATCAGTAGTTCCAGTGTACAAATGCATCACATTTGCGGGGGGTGGTTGAATGGGGATCGAGAGTTAGTAATCCTCCCATACAACATTTGTTGTATTGTCTTCTTGTGTTGAGTTCCTCTCGGAAGTACTTCGCTTCACAGTGAATACATGTCCTGGTCATTTTTCCCAAGATGATGAGGCATTGGGAGAATTGAGGAATTTCAAGAATAGGTTGATTTACTTCCCTTCTTGATGTTCGATGGGTTGGGGGACATCATGTTGGTGTTGTGGTAGGATTTCGTCTTACATTTCAACTTCTTGGGGTGGTACCGCCATTTCATTGCCTTCATTCTCATTTTGAACGTTGGCTTGCAATTGCATAGCAGCAGGCAATATTTGTGGATCCTGAAATGCAATGTAATCTAAGTTAATATAATTCAATCATGTGTTTTGAAATGCATAAAACTGAGACTTGTGAAGATATGTCCATTTAGAGAGCAAAATAATTTCCTGACATGTTCCTGTGGAGAATGACAGGTGTATTTCATGGCAATTGTGATGGTAGTCTATTTTACCTGATTATCATGTGGAATTGGAATGTGTTGTTCCACGTTGATTTCATCAGGTTGTGCTGGCCTTTCAATTTAATTTTTTTCATGTTCAGTATGTGTTTCGGGTTGCATCTGCATTGGCCGTATCTGTTGAAATGAAAATGAAAGGAAATTATTTATATTAAGTTATTAGTTATTGGAAATTTTAATTTCATTACTGTGTGATTATGCAAATTGATATAAATACATATGGAAAGTTATAATACATGTGGAAAATAGTCAGATTGCATGAGGCATTTGGGTTATGGAAAATGGATTTGCCTAGCTGTAGTTAGCTTGTGTAAAGAATTTCTATTTTACCTCATTGTCATTTTGAGCTTGATTTACATTAAGCATTTCCACATCTGCCGTTTGTATTGCAGCTTCACCTGCATGATTACGATTCAGAAGGGGTGGTTGCAATTGCATAATGATCGGCGGTACCTGCAGAGAATTGAAAAAGTATTGACAATTTGCTTGATATAATAACTGGTTTTATTTTGATAGTTGTTAATTTGAAATAGTTGTATAATATAGAGTTATCTATTTTGAAAGTTCAGTACAAATTATTGGGTTGTGTACCTGAAGTTGAGGGCCAGTGCTGCAGGATATTGTAAGCCATTGTTTATTGGTTGTGGAACTGCCATAAGTCCGTAGTGGGGAAGCATCGCAGGTAGTTGCCATGGCATATACAATGCCTGCATCTGTGGATAATGAAGTGGGAGTGGTTGATATTCTGGGGCTGGTTGCTGAGGTATTCTTGCTGCAACTGGTGAAGATCATTCACTGCTCCCTGTACCATATTATCAGTTGGTAAATCAGCAGGATGAGGCTGTTGGTTATTCTCACGACGGCGGCGAGCTGCATCCCGCATTTGGTTACGACGAATGGTGCCGGTAATGCCCTTTTTGGCTTTTCTTGGCATTTTGGAAGATGTGTTATAAAAGAGAATAAAAATATGTTATGTATGCAAGCGTAATTTAGTGAAAATAATGAAATTGGAAGCAAGATTGATTTTTTGATTCACTTGATAAAGTTGTTTTTTAGTGGTGAGCTGCAAGATGAAATAAATAATTTTAAAAAATGTTGCAAGGGAATGTTTGGTATCGAAATAACGTATTGGATACTTTAATGTTTGCAAGTGAAACAATTGAAGCACTTCATGTTATCACCTACATCACTCTCTTTTATTGTGTTCTTTAACAACTAAACGGAAAACAGTGGTAATAATTTACAAAGTGAGACAAAGTAATAGGTAAGTTTAAAATTTAGGATATGAGTGTACATAATAGGGTACGGCCTATAAGCATCAATTAAATTAGGTTATGTATATTAAAAATTTTTGTCACAGTTACCAAATATTTTGACCAATAATTTAGTTTGAGTCCCTGTATTTGCAAAAGAAGAATAAATGCTTTGCATAAATTGATTATGTTGCAAAAAAGGAAAGCTGCCAATAATAATAATGAAGCTGTAACACGTAACCTGGTTTGTTATCATCTCCATTGAGTGAAGAAATGGAATAACATGTAATGCTGAAGTAAAGCAGTGAAATACTTACTTTATGAGAAAACTTTACTTTGTCAGCAATACAATTGGCTGGACAGTTACTGAGTACGTGATTACACGCTGAAAAAAAGCAAAGGAATGCCATGTATTGAAATACAAAGTTGCTTGAAAGAAGACATTGTTATAGTTGTTATTCATCTCAGTGTCATGGAGAGCAATTTATATCGTTCAGATAATTTATTGCACTACTGTATTTATATTTATTTCATATTATTATAGATGTATGCTAGCTAACTTTGCCACATAGTATACAATAGTATTATATTAATAGATAAATAGTAATAATTGTTGTTGAATGAAATGAAATTGAAGATTGAACTTACCAATAAGTTAGAATTCTTCCAGCTATCTTTTTTCGTAAATATATATATATATATTTCAATCAATTATTTTGCAATATATTGCAAAGTCATACATTGAACAAAAAAATTTTACATTTGCTATATGAACATAGTGAAGACGCAATTGCTATTTTGAATTCGCGCCAATTTGAATGCATTGTAGCCTCTATTCGGCGCATTGCCTCGTTGTTGCTTGCTTATGATTGTTGTTGTCGTTGCTTTGCTTGATTTCATGTGCGAAGTCATGGAAGAGAAGTTAAGTTGTGCATATAAAAAATGAATGAAATGGCGAACTTTATACATAATAACTACAAATGAATAATTTCTTACCATCGAGCTGCGCATATTATTATAGCTGTTATCAATATGATGGTCATGGATTTAACATGGGCAGTTAAACACAACAACAGGATGCATGGGGAAGGAAGGGAATGAAATGGCCTTTTTGTTCCTAGCGCTGGAGAAGTTGTTGAAGGTATGTGAGTATTCCTTGGAGATCATTGCAATAAAATATCATGAAATAATTACATGAAGTTATTTAATTGTAATTAACAACCTCGATTTTGTGTCAGGTGTTATATGCTGCAAAACATGCTTTTTGACAGGAAAGCCAATAATGACAGTAGCCATGGAAGGTTGTCTAAAGGAAAGTAGGTAATCATACTTATTGTTTGGCAAAATGAATACATCGGGTGCAGGTAATTAATGATTTGGAGTTAAAATAAATTACTTACATTCATAGACTAAAAGCCAGATGAAAAGAACTGAGATGAGCCAACATGATATAAAGTACATTATATGATGACTTCTTGTTTCAGGTGCCCAAACATGAATTGAATGCTTGTTGTGTATCGTCATTCCTTGTGAATATTATTATAATCAGGTGAGTTCTTGCTAAAGATTTGTTAAGGTTCATATGAAGATCATTTGTTCACAAAAAAGGAGAGTGTCTGCTTTGCAGTGGTCTTTTTTGAAGAATTACAAAAGTTAGAAATAGATACATTACATATTAACATGAACATACTTACTACAGATACTATACATTAATATATACATAAATACATACCCTATATACTATATATAAATACTATACATAATATACATACCCTACATACATACCCTACATACATACATACATACATACATACATACATACATACATACATACATACATACATGAGCCGGGTTCGGTCGCTTTGCTCCCTCCCCAGAGCCCGTCAAGTAAACAAAGCTTAATCTGGTTGGCGCGCTACGCACGCTGCATTCGCTGCCGCTCATGCCCATACATACATACATACCTTACAATACATACCCTACAATACATACCCTACGATACATACCCTACAATACATACCCTACAATACATACCCTACAATACATACCCTACAATACATACCCTACAATACATACCCTACGATACATACCCTACCATACATACCCTACAATACATACCCTACAATACATACCCTACAATACATACCTTACATAACATACCCTACTATACATACCCTACAATACATACCTTACAATACATACCCTACAATACATACTCTACAATACATACCCTACAATAAATACCCTACAATACATACCCTACAATACAAACCCTACAATACATACTCTGCTATACATAACCTACAATACATAACCTAGGATACATACCCTACAATACATACCCTACAATACATACCCTACAATACAAACCCTACAATACATACCCTACAATACATACCCTACAATACATACCCTACGATACATACCCTACGATACATACCCTACGATACATACCCTACAATAAATACCCTACAATACATACCCTACAATAAATACCCTACAATACATACCCTACAATACATACCCTACATACATACCCTACAATACATACCCTACAATACATACCCTACGATACATACCCACAATGCAATACCCTACAATAAATACCCTACAATACATACCCTACATACATACCCTACAATACATACCCTACAATACATACCCTACAACACATACCCTACAATACATACCCTACAATACCTACCCTACAATGAATACCTTACAATACATACCCTACAATAAATACCCTACAATAAATACCCTACAATACATACCTTACATAACATACCCTACTATACATACCCTACAATACATACCTTACAATACATACCCTACAATACCTACCCTATAAAACATACCCTACATAACATACCCTACAATAAATACCCTACAAAACATACCCTACAATCCATACCCTACAATACATACCCTACGATACATACCCTACCATACACACCCTACCATACTTCCCCCTGGCAAGCGACCACCCAGCGCCCACCCTGCCGCCCCCCTAAAAGCCGTTTCTTCTGAAAGTGAAAAAATGAATTCATCAACGTACTTTAAAAACACTAAAACTTTCAAATTAAATTAACCTGGCGAATTTTCGTCCTACAGAACCCACGAAAATATCAAAATGAAGCTAATAGCTTGGCGAACATTTATCGAAAGTATTTGGGTGAAAAAAACAAAGCTTTGGCAGGTTAAAAAATAATTTTCGCAAATGCAAAACACACGTGTGTTGCTTGAAAATTTCGTGTTTTCCAGCAAAACCCAAACTCGGCCAAAACTGTCCAAAATCAGAGGAAAATCGACAAAAGAAAAAAAACAAAGCCATATAACTTTAGTTCTTGGGTAAATAAACAGTTATCGAAAGTTTAAATGGAGAAAATCGGCCCAGAACGACCCGAGAAAATCAAAATTGTCTTCGTGTTTTGGTTAGGCCCTCGAGCCGAAAGAAAAACGTGAGGTTAAACAAAACAATGCTCGGGCTATTTCCACTCAAAAACAATGAAATAAAGGAAATACCTTGAAATAATTGTCCACCAATTGTCTCCACAGGTCTTGACAACAATTGACACGTCTTTACAATTCATTTCCGGCACGTATTCACGTTTATACCCGAGGAACTTGCCGCCCGTTCAACTAAAAAAACACGTGCTTCTTCCTGCTCGTTTTGCATCTCATTAACTCCGTCCTCGGAACTTTCTAGAAGGTCGGAACACAAAATGGGCCATAACTCTCGAACCGCTGGGAGTAGAAATTAGAGGAAAGCTTTAGTTTCATCAGCACAATGCAGCGATCATTTCCATACCAATTTGCACCCTTATTGACCGCCAGAAAAAAAGCCTTTGACTGGCAACGCCCGCTCCTTTGATCCCATTGTTCGGTCGAACGTCGATTGTTCACCAAACAATAGCCAATTGTTCACAGTCGGCCGGTCAAGTGATGTACAATTTTATTATATAGAGACTAGCCGGGGGCCCGGGCACTACGCTCCCTCCCCGGAGCCCCCCAAGCAACAAAAGCTTAATGTGGTTGGCGCGCTTCGCGCGCTGCATTCGCTTCCGCTCATGCCCCTTTCAACCCCACGTACAATGGGTTAGCTCGCTGCGCTCGCCTGTGGTTGGCGCACTTCGTGCGCTGCATTCGCCTACGCTCATGCCCCTTTCAACTCCACATACAATGGGTTAGCTCGCTATGCTCGCCTGCGGTTGGCGCACTTCGTGCGCTGCATTCGCTTACGCTCATGCCCCTGTCAAACCCACGTACACTGGGTTAGCTCGCTGCGCTCCCCTGTGGTTGGCGCACTACGTGCGCTGCATTCGCTTACGCTCATGTCCCAGTCAACCCCACGTACACTGGGTTAGCTTGCTGCGCTCGCCTGTGGTTGGCGCACTTCGTGCGCTGCATTCGCTTACGCTCATGCCCTTTTCAACTCTACATACAATGGGTTAGCTCGCTACGCTCGCCTGTGGTTGGCGCACTTCGTGCGCTGCATTCGCTTATGCTCATGCCCATACATACATACATACATACATACATACATACATACATACCTACCTACCTACATACATACATACGTACATACATACATACATACCCTACAATATATACCCTACAATACATACCCTACAATACATACCCCACAATACAACCCTACAATACATACCCTACAATACATACCCTACAATAAATACCTTACAATACATACCCTACAATAAATACCCTACAATACATACCCTACATAACATACCCTACAATACATACCCTACAATACAAACCCTATAATACATACCCTACAATACATACCTTACAATACATACCCTACAACACATACCCTACAATACATAACCTACAATACATACCCTACAATACAAAGCCTACAATACATACCCTACAATACATACCCTACAATACATACCTTACAATGCATACCCTAAAATACATACCTTACAATACATACCTTACAATACATACCCTACAATACATACCCTACACTACATACCTTACAATACATACCCTACAAAACATACCCTACATACATACCCTACATAACATACCCTACAATACATACCCTACATAACATACCCTACAATACATACCCTACAATACATACCCTACAATAAATACCCTACAATACATACTCTACAATACATCCCTACATAACATACCCTACAATACATACCCTACAATACATACTTCGACGCAACATATCTAAAGAAAGTAAAGGTGGGAGGTCGAATCTTCCCCTTGTCAAGCGACTGCCCCGCGCCCACGCTGCCCCCCTGAAAGCCGGTTCCGAAAGTTGACAGCTTCAGTGTGTAGTTTGAAAAAAAAAAGTTGTCTTCAAAAATTTAATCAATCCTGAAAAATTTAAACTCAATCTGTAATAAAAAATATATCAAACTGTAGCTAAGAAAACAGCGAATCCGATAAAAATATTCACATTTCTTAACAGTGTTGTTTTGAATTTTAAGAGAGTATTTAGTGCAGCCCAACACAAAAGCCGTGAAAAAATTTATTCATCAGCCAACTTTAAGAACACAAAAATCCCATTGTTCCGTCGAACATCGATTGTTCACCAACCAATAGCCCATTGTTCAGAGTCGGCGGGTCACGTGTCGACGTAGATTATATAATAGAGATAATTCTTCAATATTACAATGTCTTGTCACAATTTAACAAGCTCTGTAAAGGAGGCCTAAAAAAACAATGTGAATACTCACAACAATTATTCATGATATTATTAATTTATTGAAAATGAACTTAATTTATGGTACTTTCTTCAGGTTTCCTCATAAGAACAAAGAGCTGGTGGTAGAATGGGAGAGGTTTGTTGTGTGGATCGTTGTAAACTATAATTGTTACCTTGTATTTGACACCTATTTGCTTGCAGTATTGTTAAGTATGAGCGTGGTTGGCTGGTGCACACGCTTGAAAGTGTGAAGGCATGTGCCAATCCACACTAGGGTCCCAGGTGCAGAAGAATGGAGCACCATGTTACCACGTTTGTTTTGATTATTATTGTGAACATAAATAGAGTAAAGGAGTAGAGTAAAAGGAGCAGCTTTCAGTGGAACAGTTTAAGTTAGAGAGTCTGAAGACGAGTGGTACAGTGGCGGCCTTCGGATCAGCCATACCGTGCCGCAAAAAGTTTGTTGTCTTTATTGCGTCAAACCTTACCGTTATCAGCACCATCGCAAGCGAGACATCGCCTACCGAACTTCTGACTACCGTCCCCAGCTCTGGGGTGAAATTCGAACAGAAACACCTCACGACAGGTTAACCAGGCGGCAGCTGGAAAATGGCAAGCTGTGGAAGTACATAAAGTACAGCTTTTTATGCAGTAAACATTTTAAAATTGCTGATTATGTAATACCAGCAGGACTTGGCCGATGTCAACTGAGAGAGACTGCCGTTCCCACAATTTTTGAAGGTCTGCCAAGTGATTTGCGACCACAAGAGCCAAAGTGAAGAAGGGAGCTGAAAGGACACGCAGAAACAAATGGAAAAAATATTTCACCCTTGAAAATCCAGAAATTGCATGGTAACTCTCTACGCGAGTCTCCATGTGAAGAAACTACATCAAACAACAAAGGTAGCTGAAAATTCACACATAATGTTACTAGCAGTACCTTTTTATTAGCACTACATATCAGTTAGCATTATATTTATCGATACTATTATTATCGTTGTTATTATTATTATAAAGATTGAGAATGAAAACCTTGCTGCAAAACTTATAGCAAAAGGCAACACCATGAAAAGAAAAATCAAAACATTGAAGCACAAAGTTAAGACGAGAAACAAGAAAATTGAAAGTATAGAGCAGGTAATTGATGTTTTTCCTTAATATGCTTGAAATACCCTCCAATTATATACTCAAAAAGTGTTTTACATTTTGTCATTTTTGACTATGCAGGTAATTGATGAGGTGAAGAAAAATTTACTAATTAAATCTCAAGAAGCATCCTTGTTACACAACAGTTTTGATGGATTTGCAATTGTCAATGTTTAAGAACACTCTAAAAAATTCTGGTTTAAAGATGCAAGGGAAAGAGTATGCAGAAGCAGCAAAAGAGTTTGCAGTTACCCAGTATTTTATTCCCCTCGAGCATACAACTATGTCAGGGGTGTTCTCAGTTTGCCACATCCCTCGATGATAAGAAAATGGTCATCCTCAGTGGAATGTGACCCCGGATTTTTAACAGAGACATTCCATTCATTCCCAAAGTTTTTCAAAGAAAATCCTGATCACAGAGAATGTGCCTTGGTGCTTGATGGTATGGCGATTCGAAAACAAGCATTGCAAGACAAGAAGATTGACAGATATGTAGGGTTCACAAATTATGGTGGTGCTCTTGTAGAGCCATGTGAAGAGCTTGCAACTGAAGCTCTAGTGTTCCTGCTTGTTGGTTTACGGGGGCATTAGAAGTGTCCTATAGCTTATTTCTTAATCAACAAAACTACTGCAGATGTTATAGCTCAGTTGATAAAGATTGCTTTGGAAAAAGCAACGGATGCTGATTTGAAGGTTTTATCTGTGACCTGTGATGGAACAGCAACAAATGTCAGCACACTTAAAGGACTTGGGAGCAAATTTGGCGCCAAGAATGATGATTTTCAGACTGCCTTTAAACATCCAACACAGTGTCATGATGTCCACAGAATCATTGATCCATGCCATATGTTGAGGTTGGCTAGAAATGCCCCTGCAGACCTTGGGCTATTTTATGGTGCAGATCACAAGAAAATTGAATGGAAGTTCTTGATCCATCTTCATGACACACAAGAAGACCAGGGGTTCAAGCTTGCCAATACATTTTCCTCAAGTCATCTTGCTTACAAGAAAAATAAGATGAAAGCATCATTGGCAGTTCAGGCACTGAGTAGCTCTGTGGCAGATGCAATTGATTTTCTAAGAGATGGTCTTGGAGTGGATAGATTCAAATCAAGCGAAAGCACTGTCCAGTTTATCAGACAGATGGACCGATTGTTTGACATCCTCAACTCAAGAAATCCTGCAGCAAAAGGATTCAAACAGCCACTTAGGTTAGCAACATTAGAAAGATGGACATCTGTTTTAAGAAGCACTGCAGATTATCTCCTCACCCTCAAGACATCTGATAGCCAGCGAAGAGTCAAAGGAGACCTTTGTGGTAAGGTTTGTTGTGACAATAAAATCAAAAATCCAGCTTGCAAGTGGCTTATTAACAATGGAGAATGACCCATTCAAATTTGTTTTAACCGACAAGCTGTCACAAGATCACATTGAACTTCTGTTTTCTTTTATTCAAAGTAAAGGAGGTTGGAACAACAATCCGAATGTGCTACAGCTGAAGTATGCCTTGCGAAAAATGATTTTGCGCAATAAAATCACAGCATCAAATAATGCAAACTGCCATGTATTTGAGCAAAATACAATCATCCCAGTTTTCAAAAATAATGTGTCTTCAAATATGGAACGAGATGGTGATGATGAATCAACAATCCTCTACATGATTGACAATATTGACAAATCAGAGCTTCGTGAAAACACTCTTTTTTATATCTCGGGATATATTGTTTCCAAGCTTGTGAAGAACATTCTGTGCGAAAACTGCCAAGAGTGACTTATTGGAACAGTAATCAAATCAGACCATGGATACTCCTGTGGGTATAATGAGGCTTCTGGACCAGCTGCATTTATGGCATTTGTAAATAATGGAGGACTGGCAATTCCATCAGAGTCAATTTTTAAAATTGTACAATATTGTGAGAAGCTCTTCCAGGAACATGTGTGCAAAGAGAAGTATGTGGATATTACGAAGATGAAAAACATCAGAAAAAGAATGATTTCAAGTGTGGTAAGCCATTCTTGGGGGAGAGAGAAGACAACTTCCATTATTTCAAAATCACCCACCTGGGTTGAATGAAATCCTATTTGTAGAAGAGCATGAAAGATGGTTGACAAAATGTGTCGCTGATAGGTATTTCACGCTGAGACTTTACACTTATGGTAAAGACTATTGTCAGCGGGTAATATTGAAAGGCAAAGCAAGTCGAAGACACGAGCTGACGAAACTTGTACATTTCAAGAATCAATAGAACAGAATGACAATGTTATTAAATGGCTTTATGCTAAATACTTTTGACCGAAAATGTTGAAAAAGTTCTTTTACTTGGGTATAAATTTGTGTTGTATGTTATATGTGGATTTGCATATATATCTATTACTAATTTGATCAGTTAATTGCTAAGGCCTAAATTGCCGCCACTGCAAAATAGCCTTTTTACAAAGATCTTCTTTCTAAAAATTATTATTTCTAAATGGGAGACGATAAAACAAATCTTACCATTATATGATTCCTTTATTTTGTTGAGGTAAAAATATTGACGTTGATGAAAATGAAATAAATCCGCAAAAAAATAACTGAAAAGCAATAGGTCTCCATTATGATTTCCAGTTTTATACGTACAATGTGCGTGCATCAAATTCAAAAAAGTGACACAGTCATGGGCAGCCGAGATCAATAGAGTTATCATTTCAGACTTCTTATATACAGTTCACTGTACAGCGCATTATGAGCGCAGCGAATTGAATTCAATTCAAAGCACTAATAAAGCACCTTGAATTCCTCCATGGTTTCAGACATCGAATTTATTTGAGCGAATTGAATTTTGGAGCAAAATTTTAAGTTCTTGAAGAAAAATTACTCAAAAATGGCGCCGACAAAGATGAGTTGCTCTTCCCAGTTGCAGGCTTTTTCTTTGGTTGTTATGTCAAAACATTTTCAATCCACTCAAAAAGAGAAAGAAAAAAGGTGGAAGCTGGTGTATCGTTTGATGTTGGAACATTTCCGGAACTGGAATCTGAAGTAGGCTTATCTTTTCAGCTCGTACTTTTGGGATTTAACCAACTCCAAATTGCTAGACCGATTTCACGAGGTTTTCGACGACTCCCAAGAATGCGAGGATGGTGGGATATGGTATGGAACAATTTCGATGACAAGCGTTTCAAAACCAACTTTTGTATCACAAAAGGGACATTTTTATATATATTTGGGGAGCTCAAAGATTTATTAACGAGAGAAACTATCTGCGAAGAGCCAGTGCCTCCAATGACAGATTGGCAGTATGCTTGTACAGGCTTGCTAGAGGTGATTATCTCCACATGATTGGCAAGCTGGTCTGTTTAGGGACATCAACTGTGTCTTTAATTGTGCAAGAAGTGTGCACTGCAGTGATTAATCGATTATGGAAACCCTTTGTTGGAATAAATATGCAAACAACAATGGAACAGCTCAGAGAAAACATGACATCATTTGATGAATTATGGCAATTTCCCTACTCTTTTGGGGCACTTGATGGGTGCCATCTGCCGATGAAATGCACCAAAGGCGGAGCCGAGAGTGCAAAGGAATGTAATAATTTCAAAAATTTTTATTCCATTGTATTAATGGCCATTGTTGATGCCAGTTGATAACAGGTTTATGTGGGCAAGTAGTGGTTGTCCAGGCAACAGCCATGATGCAATCATTTTCCAGTCAACAGAGTTATACAGTAAGATAACAAATGAAAATTATCTTCCTGCTTGCTGTATTAAGGATTCTGGAAGTGGAGTTTACCTAGTTCTTCTTGGTTATTCTGCCTTCCCTTTTTTACCATGGTTAATGAAGCCTTGTGGAAATGCCATTCTAACCCAGGAGCAGCAGTACTTTAACTATTGTCTTAGTAGAGCACAAATGGTGGTAGAGGGTGCGTTTGGGCAGCTTAAGAGGCGATGGAGGATCTTACTGAGGAAAAATGGATGCCACACTGAAACAGTGACACTGATGTCGCTAGCCTGTATCATTCTTCATAATATGTGCATTGATTTAGAAGACCAGGGGATGAGGGCATGGGATTTAACCTTCGATCCAGAAACCCAGAAACGTTGCCCAACAGAAGTTGTAAGAAATATCCTACATATGACCAGTTGCGGAAAATATCCTGGAAGTTCACAAAAGGCCAAACAAATCCGAGACCATCTGAGGAACAAATTTTGAAATGAAAAGCTTCAACTGGATGATTAACTGAACACATGAACTGAAAATACAACAAGATATTTCTCATGGGTAACTTACGTATTACTTATATGGGTTACTCAGTTTCAATCTTCTCTACTAACATATGACATCCATGTAGAATTATTTACTGGATAATTGTTCCCAAAATTTCTTGATTGATTTCTTGATAGCAGGTATGAATTATCATATTCATGATTTTGTGGTTGTGGTTGCATTCGAGAAACAAATGTTGCTGGCTGATGTGACACCATTTGCCCTTGCCCAGGGTTTCTAAATGTGGCCATCATTGTTTGAAGATATTGCATCTGCATCTCCATCATTCTTGTCTCATGCTCCCTGCTTCTTTTGTTCTCTTCCTTTAAAAATTCAATCATTCCCTTTGACGGATCTTTTAATACAAATTTATTGACAGCAGTAACAGCCTCCTTCAGTAAACTTGAAGATGTATCTTTCTTCGCTTGTTTTGAAGGATTCGGCACAAGTAGTCCGGTTCCTGGCGGAATTCCCACTTGCAATTTGAGGAGGACATTTAATTTTATGCAAATGTGTTCTTTATAATGTCATAAACATAAATCTACCTGTTGGCCATTCTGAAATTACTTTTGGACTTCATCCAAGGTAAATTTTCAATCCACAGCTTCCCCTCGATCAATTTTTAGATGCGCAATTTTTTCCAACGAGATTATGACTAAGGCGAGGATCACGTCAAAGAGAGGCAAATATTTAGGGGGTCCTTTATTGTGTTAAAAGAAAAAATGGAAATTAACTGATTCAAATTATGCCGATAAGCACTTATTCTTGGCAATGTAATGTTTTTATATTATGTATTGTATTATTAGTGCTATATAAAATTAATTTAGAAAATTTTATCACCAAAGATGGCTTATCTGAATCATTCTTGTAATTATCCTATGCCTAAGGATAACCCCCAGAAAAATATATTGACGTATTTCCTACAGAAATTGTCAATTTTTTTAAAGGAAACTATTTTAAGAAATCTTTTGTTGCACTTTTGACTACAATAAGAAAGTATGTTTATAACATAGCCATAGGCCCACTGAGAGGGGGGCAAGGGGGGGCAAGGGGGGGCAAAACTTCAACGCATCTATTTGAAGTATTTAACGTGTTGCAAGTCTTGCCTTTTTGGAGTGAATAGGGTAAAGTACGAGTCGACAATAGTTCATCATTCGTTCTCGACATCAGACGCGTTTTCATCTTCAGAATCAGTGCCCAGTGATTCCTGATCTTCTTCTTCGTTTTCTTCTTCTGCTTCCAAGTTAGCGCGCTCCATGGAATCGTTTCCAATTTCCTCGTTCTCTCAATTTCCACATTCGCAAAGATCTGTGCATTTCAAACCATGAGAATGGCAAGCACAGTTTCCATCCTTACATTTTGACCTTTTGCACCTTTTGGATGGATTCGGGTGCTGGTTTTTGTGTCATCCAAGTCACTTCCAACGCGTTTTCATTGTTAATCTTCCATCCATAGCCGTTGGGAGAAGGAATAGCTGGATTGCTCTCTAAAGCAGCCTTTGCTATAGCTGTACAGTAAGATACTCGTTGACAATGCAAATACAGCTCATCTGATGTTGGAGGAAATTGCTGTGGCTCTGGTATTTTTCCTTTGTTCCAGCAAAACTTCAAATGCCTTGCTTCGTTTACATCTGCAGTCTTCCTTAGGCCATAAAGAATGCAAACGAATTCTTGGATGGATTGAAACAGGTCTGCATCGAACTCAAATAGATCTCCCAGCAAAGTAAACACTTCTTGGAATTTCGGATTCAAACAACAATGCCTGAAGATTCGGAATATAGGCTGCAGCAAGTGCATTACTCTTTGCAGTGTACGCTGGAGATTTTGCTGCAGCAGATATACAGGGGTCTGCTTTGTTGGTTGACAATGGGTCTTTAAGGATCTCGTAAGCCCACTGTTTTCCTGTTTCCTTTCTCTCTTTTTCCGTGTATATACACTTAGTGAGCATAAGTTATACACCACCGGATAAAAAATGGCGTCTAAAAGTGGCCCGAGGCCTGAGGAAGAAAGTTTACAGAACAATATATAAATACCAAACGTCTTTCAATAGCGAACTTCTTTAGCAGAACTATACTCAGAATTCCATAAATTTCAGGTGAAAACATATTTCAACTATATCATATTGTTTTATAATAAAATTTAAAGAAAACTGCAAAGAGGTTCCTTAAAAAATGTTCAAGAAAATTTATCGAAGTGGAGTAATTAAAACGCCAATAATTATAATTTCTTTCACTCAAAGCCACGCAAATTCTCTCTCCTTTAAAAGAGAATGTTTTACAATTTTGAAAAATATAAAAATTTTTCATGTAACTGTCTTGACCTTTTATGATTCCAGGTTTAAGTCTTTGTTTATCATTTTACGAATGTGATTTGACAAAACCTATTTTTCCATAATTTATTTTCCAGAGAAAAAAAGAAGTTTTAGCGCCATAACAAAACATCTGACATGGATATTCCTATAATTTGTTTCAAATGCTATAATTTGATATAATTTTTAAGGGCATAATAGTTTCTGAAGTGAACAAAAATTTTATTTTTTAAAACCCACTCTGAAATTTGAAAGAAAAAACATGCCCTTCCCAAGTGGTAAAAAAAGACTTAAACCTGGAATTAGAAAAGGTCCAGGCAGCTACATGAAAAATTTATATATTTTTCAAAATTTTAAAATATTTTCTTCTCAATGAGAGAGAATTTGCGTGGCTTTGAGTGAAAGAAATGATAACCATTGGCGTTTTAATTACTCTGCTTCAATACATTTTTGTGAAAATGTTTTAAAAGATCTCTTTGCAGTTTTCTTTAAACATTTTTATAAAGCAGTATGATATAGTTTAAATTATGTTTTCATTTCAATATTTATGAAATTTTGAGGTTATTTCTGCTAAAGAAATTTGCAATTGAAACCCGTTTGGTATTTATATATTGTTATGTAAATTTTCTTGCTTGGGCCACGGATGACTTTTAGACACCATTTTTTATCCAGTGGTGCGTAACTTATGCTCATTAAGTGTAGTATTTAAAGAATCAAACAAATGTTGTCTAAACACATGTTCTTCGAGACGATTTAGTTCACCTAGTTCGTGTTCACAAAAAATTATCGAGAACACTTGCAAGCTTTCAAGAAATGGATGCAAGACAGATCAGCTTCCAAGAATATCTATGTTAACATGGATTAAATGAAAGGTAAGATTATTTTTTAGAATGCTAGCTTTGATTTCACTCCAAAAATGTGACACACAAACAATGGCGTAGACAGGAGCAGTAGACAGTAGATATAATCGTAGGTAACTGAACTGAGTATGTATTCGAGTGCTATTTTTCAAAGTCTTATTTTTCGACCGGATACAGGCAGCATTGCCTATTTCATTAAAATGTGCTCAAGGTCAACGTTATCACTTAAGTCCTTTTCGCATGCCAATGTCATAAGGCTTTGAAACCGGTCCTGGCTGCTTGTAGTGCGAATACGGCTTTTTATAAGTTTGAGCTTTGAAAAGCTTCTCTCGCATGAAGCTGATGTCACTGGAGCAGTGAGTATAAGATTGAAACATCTCAATGTCAATGGAAAGATATTTTTGTATTTTAAACAATAATTAAAGACATCAGGAATTGAAGTGATGTCTGGCTTTGTCATTGGAGCAATGATTGCGGAAAACATTTAATTCCACTGCCAGTGAATCTTGGTCTGGTTGTGCATTGTTCGGGAACAACTGAGTCAATAGTGACACATTGTTGGCTGGCATTTCCTTTCAAATGGAGGTTTCAAGAGAGACATCGCAGACTCGATGATTTTAAAGGCAATTTTTAAATTATCATCAAGCAACAATACTTGGGCGTCAACCACTTGGAGAAATTCTTTCCTGTAATGCTCTTTTAGATCCAGATGAATAGCATTGTTTGCATTGTCGTCTATTCTCCGTGGCACGACTCTTTTTCTGTAGTGCTTTGCAAACTCGGATTGAGCATTGATGCCATGTTTGGCACTGAAAACAATAGCAGCTTCGATTTGAAGATTCCTGTTGTCTTCGTTATTCCTCAAATATTTCAAAATGTTGATGGTCGCATTAAGAGCTTCTAAAGCATCGATAATGTTTAGATCAATAGTTTGAATTTGTTTTGTTAATATTTTGGTTTTCAACATCACATTCCACATAAAATTCTCAGCGCAAGTGCACCTTCTATCTCTTTATCCTTTGCTGCTTTTTGCAACTCCATGTAGTGCTTAGTACTCGAGGTAAAGAAAACATATATCATCTCCAAAACATCAAACATGGCTGCGATGACGACACTTGCTTCGCAGCTATGTTCCACAGTTGTGTTGATCCTGTGTGAGAGGCAAGGAAAATATGATATGGTCCTTTCAAGATACTGCGACATCTTTGCTTGACATCCCTTGAACTTGCCTGACATAGAAGATGTATAAATCATAAGACTGAAATACAATTGATTCAGTGCTGATTTCTTTTTTGGGAAGCAAAAGTGCTTGTCCATCTCCTGTCTTTTTATTGACGTCATTCATGTCAACCAGTCGTTCATGGATAGCACCAGAAGGAGTAACATAACGTAAAACTACAGAAAGCTGGTCAAGATGTGAAGCATCTGGGGTAGTGTTGGGCATAACTGCAATAAACTGTGCAGTTTCAATTTCTGCCTTAACTTTCTCACTCATATCGTCAGACAAGAGCTGCAAGAATTCATTCTGTGAATGCCAGTTCAGATATGTTGCACGTTGCAGACGCTTTTCAGCTTCACCTAGCCAATGTCTCAATGCTGGGGAATGCCTGGCAACGAGGAGAACTAAATGATGGAAATTACCATTTGCATCGTTTTCAGAGCCATTTCCTCGCAAAGACAAACCTTGGCGGGCCAGGACGCGTGCAATATCTATCAGAATCTTGATAGCTTCTCCATTTATTTGCTTTTCTGCTTCTGCTTCTGTGCAAAGATTCATGTTTTTGTTATCCATTATGTTGTTTATGTGTTGAAACTTGCGTTGAAATGCAACCAATGCATCTAAGGAAGCTTTATGGCTATTGCTTGAGAAGTGACCTGACAACTTTCCTTGCTTGCATTTCCCTCTGCCTTTCATCTTGTGCCACTGACGGATTCCTTTCACTGTCCAAGCATCGTCAGACTTCTCGTGACCAACTCCTGTTGGAAATAACTGACAGACGAAACAAAATGCGCATCTTTGACAATGGAATATTCCAGATGGGGAAACTCATGGAACCAATCTGAATTAAACCTGCATTGCTTTAATTGATTAATCTCCTTATTTCGAGGATACAATCCAAGTTTGGGTTAAAATGGCCCAAAATTTATCATAAATTCTCTATCTTCGTCAGTTACAATTTTGCGTCTGCTGCCAGGATCTTTATTGATGGGAATAAACTCATTTACTTTTGCTGCACAAGGCGTTAGACTAATTTCTTGCAACTGGCTGAGACTTTTCTTTGCATCTGTTAAAAGGGCAGATGAAGCTGCTTTCATCTTTTCGGTCACACTAATCATCTCTTCCAAGAGAACGCTTGGTTGCGGAGAATCAATTACCGAAGCTCTATGGACAATTCTCTTACACACAGAAACATGTTCACACAGAACTTTCAACCCTCCAATGCAGGAAATCGAAGATATTGGAACATCGTCTTCTTTCTGTACAGCGTCACTTGAGTCTGAATCCCTCTGTTTGCTCTGCATCTGATACTACTTCCTCGCACAAACCCAGCCTTTGTCTTTTTTCTTGCTTACTTGCATTCTCATCTACTGTCTCCGAAAAAACATCATCCACATTTCTTTTTTGGTATAACGCATATGCTTTTCTTGTACTTGAACCTGGACATTCTTTCTTTTGATTTTTATCCATTTCATCTGCTTCTTCAGCATTCGATGTGTCGCTGCTTTTAATGATGATACTTTTTCGACAGTTTTGCTTTCTTGTATTTTGGAAAAGAGCCAGCTGGAAATTACGGGATAATAATACTGAGTGGAGACACATAATAGTACTAAATATTTTGGAAGAAATCAAATATACAGGGTGGTTAAAAAAGTACCACCCCCTAAGAATAAATGTTTTTTAGGATAGGAAAGCCATTTGGGGGAACAATTTCCTGAACTTTTTGAAATCACATGTAAAAGGCATTTTGTGTGACAATATTTTGCTATTATTTCCTGTCATCTTTGAGCCATTGTAATTCAAAAATCCTTAAGCGCAAAACATGCCATGACATTTTAGGTGAAACATTCCTTTAAAATGTGTTTTATACCAATTAATTTGTTAGCAGGGTTAACTTTTTCAACCAGCCTGTATAAAAAAGTGCTTATTTTTTGTTATTCATGGCGCAGCTACACATCCCATGTTGATGAAGTTTTGAATGATATTTGATTAGAAATTTCGTGGAATTGGAAGAACTTAAAGTTACTAATTAAGCCTCTGGAGCCTTGTGTCTTACAAAAAATATACTGCCACACAAAAGTATGAAAGTATCAAATTAAGCAACATACCGTGGGTTGATTTTTGTAGATCAATGGTAGTGTCTTTGCTGTATAGTTTTGATGAAAACTTTTGCAGTGTGAACCTTTGTTATCATTATCAAACGTTTTTTTACAAAGAGCACAAGTCACTTTGTAACGTGTGTGTGGCATGTTGAAATTAGTGAAAATATTATGAAAACAGTGTTCTCACTTTTCTTGACGTAAAACTTTTTAGATTTGCGACACCCTGTTTTGAAATTGCAATTCCCATGGGCAAACAATTAAATTGACAATTGACCACACAAGCATGGCGGAAATGACCCCCTGGATGCGGCAAGCTTGGTGACAAGTTTCTCATTTCTTGAGAGGTGAGGTCATGGTATGAAATGAAACAATTTGGAGGCTGCTCCGTGTGTACTATATGATATGCAGGATTATTCACTGCAAGATTGTGTGTGTGATTTCCGGAGTTCTCTGAAGGGGATGTCTGGAATGTCTATTGTGACGTGAAATATCTTACTTAGTTATTCAACTCCTCCACAGAAGCAGAACTGCCAGATTGAGTTTTGCTGGAACTGATTTCCTTTTTGTGGGACCAGGACATTGTTTGAACACTGTTCCTTAGTTTTATACAGTGCAGCAGTAGCTTTTACAACTGGTACAACTCTGAAAAAATCCATGTCCAGTGTTGGATCAGAACCGATTTTATCACCAAAAATTGTAATTGGGAGCGGGTTCCAAAATTTTGGGGGGTGTCACAAATGCCAAATGAGTCAATAGCTGACTATGAAGCAGAGCTGAGAAGATTAGCGAAAACATGCGAGTTTACAGTCTCTACAGACCCAGCTTTGACACCACTACTACAGTCACTGAGGGACCAGTTTGTTTTTGGTTTGAAAACCGAGGCGTGGCAACATCGATTATTGCAAGAAGCTGGAGTTTTGACTTTTACGAGAGCTGTCGAAATAACGAAAGCTGCTAAAACTGCACAGAAGGATGCTCATCAGTTTAACACTTTTGCAGCAAGAGGATCTAGCGATGTTTATGCAGTGAGGCCGAGAAATAAAGAATCGAAAGCTCGAAAGGAGGAAGTTTCTAAAGGAAGACAGAATTTCTCGAGGGCAGCAAAATCAGTGCAATGTTAAAGGTTAAATGGTAAAGAAGGACATTACGCAAGAGACTGCAAGCCCCGCGAAAAGCCCCTCGTACTCCTAGGAATAATTTCGCACAGAATCAAGTAAAGCATGTTTCTGGATAAATATCGGATAAATATCGGATTGTGAAGCGTTGTCTGTGGAGTCAAAGGAAGCCCATCAGGTTACAGAAAAATTGAAACCATGTCCAAAAGTTGAAGCTAAAATTAACGAACACCCGGTAACTTTGGAGGTGGACACTGGGTCTGCCGTTACGCTTATCAATGAGGCTACATGGCACAACTCACTTGATACCCCAAGATTGAGACCCGCATCATTAGAATTAAAGAGTTATTCTCATGGAAATGTTCCATTATTGAGAGAGTTTGATGCCAGCATTAAAATTAATGAGCAGCGTACCGAATTGTGTGCAAGAGTAGTGAAAGGAAAAGCCAGGAATCTCTTGGGAAGAGATTTATTGTGCCAAGTTCGCCTTGATTGGCAGTCGATTTTTGTTGTTTTCATTCCGAAAGAAAAGAAGTTAAAAACAGTATTGGATGATTTCCAGGAGGTCTTTATGGAAGAAACAGGATTATGTAAGGGCATTAAAGCAAAAATCGCTATGAAAAATGATGCAACCACAACATTTCGTAAAGCACGTCCATTACCATATGCTAAGAAAAAGAACATTGAAGACGAAGTTGATCGTTTAGAGCAGAAGGGAATCATTACACTAGTACAGTACTCAGACTGGGCAGCTCCTGTTGTTCCATTTCTGAAACGTGATGGATCAGTACGATTGTGTGGTGACTTTTCAGTATCGATTAATCCTAAGATGGAAGTTAACCAGTATCCTCTGCCTAAGCCAAATGAAATGTTTACAAATCTGAATGGTGGTGTAATGTTTAGCAAGCTTGATTTTTCTGAAGCATATTTGCAAATAGAGCTGGATAAAGCATCTCAGAAATTAGTGGTTGTTAATACACACAAAGGATGATATCTGCATTCTAGATTACCATTTCCTATCAGCTCTTCCCCGGCAATTTTTCAACAAGTTATGGATCAGATATTCCAAGGTTTGAATGAAGTTCAATGTTATTTAGACGATATAATTGTCACTGGGAAATCAGAAGAGGAGCACATGCAAAATTTACATGCTGTTCTGAAACTCATCAAGGAATATGGCTTAAGATTACGTAAGGAGAAATGCAGTTTTCTTCAGGAGTCAGTTGAATACCTTGGTCATGTTATTTCAAGTCAAGGTATACACCCATCATCAAAGAAGGTAGAAGCTATACAGAAAATCGCAAAGCCTTCAAATATCACTGAGTTGAAGCGATTCTTAGGAATGGTGGTTTATTTTGCCAAGTTTTGCCTCAGTTGTCTGATCGTGCAGCTGCTTTGCATAAATTGTTAAAGAAAAGGTGTTCCATGGACCTGGAATTATGAGAAGCTGCATTTAATGGTCTAAAAGATGATCTGATGTCCATGTCAGTATTGATGCATTTTGATCCTAGCCGGCCTATAGGACTGGCCTGTGATGCAAGGGGTTCTCGAATAGGTGCCGTGTTATTTCATATTTTACCAAGTGGAGAGGAACGTCCTATAGCCTATGCATCAAAGTCGTTAACCCCTGCGGGAAGAATTACTCGCAAATAGAGAGGGGAGGTTTGAGCATAGTGTTTGGTGTAAAGAAATTTCATCAGTTTTTACGTGGTCATACTTTCCAGTTAGTGACGGATCACAAGCCTCTTGTGACTATATTTGGATCAAAGAAAGGCATTCCAACAATAATGGCAAGTCGATTACAAAGGTGGTCAATCATTTTTTCTGCATACACTTATGACATTGTTTACAAGCCAACTGCCAAACATGGAAACGCTGATGGCTTGTCTCGATTGCCTTCTGGTTTTGAACCACAGTTTGAATCTGGACATGCTTTGGTGGATTTAGTTGAGTATGAAGTGTTTGGAACTTTGCCAGTCTCTGTTGATGTTATAAAGAATGCTTCGAAAAGGGATGCTGTGCTATCGAGTGTTATTGATGATGTTGGTGAAGGAAAGAAACTGAACAAAAATTTGAACTTTAAAGATGGTGAAGTAATTGCTTACAGTAGAGGAGAGGCGGAACTGATCGTATGTGATGGCGTTTTGCTTTGGGAATCTCGTGTTGTAATACCTAAAGATTTGAGAGGAAGATTGTTGAAGGAATTACATGCTGTTCATTTAGGTTTTGTTTCGTATGAAGTCGTTGACAAGGGAACATTTTTGGTGGCCTGATATGAATGCAGAGATTGAGAATATTGCTCATAGTTGTTGTGAATGTCAAGAAGGTGGGAATGATCTTCAAAAGATGCCCTTCCATCCTTGGTAGTTTCCGGATAGGCCTTGGGAGATGTTGAATATTGATTTGGCAGGTCCAGATTTTGGTTTCATGTGGTTAGTTGTTGAAGATGCTCACTGTAAATGGCTTGAGGTGATTAAATTGAGAACGGAAACATCTCCAACTGTAGCAGCAGCTCTGATCAGGATATTTCCTGTTCAAGGACTGCCTGAGCAACTAGTCTCCGATAATGGATCACAATTTACTCCAGAGGAATTCAAGAAAATTTGTGAGCTTAGGGGAATCAATGACTGCTATGTTACACCGTATCACCCTCGAGAAAATGGTCTGGCAGAAAGATTCATTCAAACGTTCAAGAAGTGTATGAACAAGATGGCTAAGAATAACAGCAGATGCAACAACGGATGTAGCTCCAAGCCAATTGTCGATGGGAAGAAAGTTAATGTTTATATTTGATTCACCCAAGAGTGAAATAAAACCTCAATGACGATAAAAATCATGCTGCCGTTAAAGAAAGTGTTCATCAATCACAGGAGAAGCAGAAAACACATCATGATCGTACGGCAAGGATGCGTGAATTTGAAGTAGGAGATCTAGTATGGGCACGAAATTACAGTAAAAGGGGAACCAAATTTATTCGTGGCAAGATTCATCATAAGATAAGCCCGCTGTTCTATTGAGTGTTTGTCTGTGACAGCTTGATTTGGCGACAACATTCTCAACAACTGAAATCTCGAGTTACTAACTACATACACACCCGATATACATACATACACTACTGTTAAATACATACATACCTACATACATACCAACATATGATACATACATAAAACATACATAACATACATACCAACATACGATACATACATAAAACATAATTAACATACATACCAACATACAATACATGCATAAAAACATACATAAAATACATACCAACATACTATATACATCAAATATTACATACCTAAGACACGCATAACATACATACCGACATACTGTACATGCATAAAATACATTCCGACAAAATAGGTACTACAGTTTGGCAGGTAGCTAATGCAATCAATTGTTGGCATATGAAATTAGTTAAATTTTCAGACCTCTATCGATTCCCTGAGGATGAGGTTTGTGCTCTTTGCGATACCTGATTACCTTTCCACACTTGTTAGAGGTCCGCGTTTTTCCCGAGTTCATTCGATTTACTTGCCCATTCCAAATAGACCATTTTCACATTCGCTTTTGAAAACGAGATCCAAACATGGAAACGAAGCTAACACAATAAGAAATAAAAAGTGTGATTCTTTTCACAGTGGTGCGTCGTACTACCCGCGATATAGTTTCTTCAATTATTTCATTAAAAATTGATCAATTTACAACATTATTGGCCAAAGACGTGGAAGATTATTACTAAGCCACAATTGACCAGTTAAAGATAATTTCGGAACCATAGAACGGTAATACGCCACACTCAAAGACTGACATTTTGCGGCCCGGGCCATACACTCTCGCCTTAACTATTAAGCAAATGGGGATATACTTGTTGCAAAATCAGGTAACTATTAAAGCGCATATATACAAATAGAAATGTTTTAATTATAATAAAATAACTTCAGTTTTGCATCCCTGCCATTTTTACACTGTTATGCAAATGTGCGCTGCTGTAGAAGTAGGATGACCATACATAGCTTTTTCATAAATTTAACAAGTGTCAGCATAGTATGTCCACAGGGTATACACGGCGTTTGATAAGCTGAAATCTGTCCAAACTTTTAATTTCAATTTTCAATTTTCAATTTTCATGTATTTTTCAACAATAACAATATTTAATTACAATGATACGAAAAAACGATATGATGAATATTTAAGTTAACTTTTAATCGAACAGAGAAGAATATATGCATTACATCAATTTAACAAAGTTATTGCTGAAGGATATATGGAAAGAGCTCTGACAAGAGCTATCGAAGCCATATGACCTCAGTGACCTGTTAAAAATAGATAAAAGTGAAATATACACGAATATGTCTCAAATGTATAAGAAAGATATTTTAAGAAGAAAAACAGTCGATAATGACAAAAAAGATAAAATAAAAGAAAAGAATAATCAATGAAAAATGAATTAAAATTAAAGAATAACCATATTAATAATAATAATAATAATAGCAATAACAATTTAAGCCATATTATTTAATTAATTAAGGCACATTAATTCAGGCATATTAATTCAGGCATATTATTTAGATCGAAAACTGGATGAGGAATTGTATTATTGAATTTTTACGTATATTTTTCTAGAATTTTAGAAAACGTGAAAATACTTTTTTGGAATTAGTACATTTGATAGTATTTGGTATATTGTTCCAGATTTTTATACCAGAATTTGTAATAAAGAACAACTCATAATTGGTTCTGAGCGAGGGTTGGGAAAGATTTCCACTAGTAGCCTGCCTTGTTTTGATAGCGTGGCCTGTACTAGTAAGATGAAAGAAATCACGAATATATTTCGAGATATATTAATAGAGGTTTGCTATGTTCTGTTCTTTTCTTAAAAAGAATTATCCTTACTGTTTGTTTAAGTTTTGTTCGCAAGGGATCTAGAATTTTCGAGTAAGTTCCTCCCCAGTTTATCAGACCATAATTTATATGGGGAGAAGTAAAAGAATTATGAATATTAAGCAAAATATCTTTAGGTACATAATATCCCAACCTTGCTAAAGTGCCTAAATGTTTCGAAACTTTAATGTTTACATTCTGAATGTGAGGTTTCCATGTCAGATTGTTATCTATTAGAGCACCAAGGTATTTAACATACTCTGATTATTTAAGTTTTTCACCATTTATGGAGATATTTATACTTTTAGGTGCTGTCTTCTGACGAGGTTTTATAATTAGATAATTAGATTTATTTGTATTTAGAGTTAATCTATTTGCTGCAAGCCTGTCAGCAATCTTGTTTAATTCAGTACAAAGGTTACTTTCTAGAATATCTAAATTTTCATGTGAATACAATAAACTGGTATCGTCTGCAAATAAGTGAAATTTTAAAATTGTTGATGCTACTGGAATGTCATTTATGTATAACAAGAAAAGCAAAGGACCCAACACACTGCCTTGAGGAACCCCATATTTAACATCCAGGTCACTTGAGAGCTCACCCCCAACAAAGACTCTTTGGGATCTATCATTCAAATAGGATTTGAACCAATCTAGGGGAACACCTCTAATACCATAATATTCACGTTTGCTTAATAGGAATACCCAGGAGGAAAATTTCTTAGCTTCAATTGCTTCAAATTAGCTTAGCACAAAAATTGCCAGAGAAGTAGAGTTGTTTTTTTGAAACCCAAATTGATGGGGAAATAAGATCTTGTGTTTTTCTAGAAAGCTAAAAAGACGAGTATACATGAGTTTCTCATAAATTTTATTCACTAAAGGCAGCAATGATATTGGACGGTAACTACAAACATCAGGCGGAGATTTTGCCTTGAAAATTGGGATTACCTTAGCAAATGTCAGTGCTTAACGATTGAGTTTTGTATAATTTTTATCATTTTAACAGGAATTTTGTAACAGTCTGGTGCTTTAGATTCGTCTAGTCTGCTCAGTTGGGCTAAGACTTCAGCTTCTAGTACAGGAGATACAACAAAGCTATTTTCCAAGGGGGTTTTTGAGTAATCATTGAAAATTTTGTTTGAATTACGGATATTACATACCAATTTTTTTGCAATACTAGTAAAACATTAATTGAATTCATTGGCCATTATTTTTTGATCAATTACTAATTGACCATTTATGTTAAGAGAAATGTCGTTTGTAGTTTTTTTATTGTGTTCATTAATTAACTCATTTATACCATTCCAAATTTGTTTTGAGTTTTTTTTACAAAATTCAAAATAAGATCTATAATGGTTTATCTTGCTATGCCTGATAAGGCGATTTAGAATATTTCTGTAATATTTATATTTATCATACCAAAAAGGGTTTTTGGACTTTAAAAACTTCTTATAGTATTTTTTTTATAGGTATAGATTTCAAGATACCTTTTGTTGTTCAGGGTTTTAGTCTCTGCTTAAATTCTCTCCTAGATAGTGGTCGAAATGGAGCATGCTTATTCATTTTGTCTAAAATCAATTCATGGAAATTGTTATACTTTACATCCAAATTTGATTTGGATAAATCAGAGAGATCAAAGTTTATAGAGCTGTCGTCATTCTTATAATTTTCAATATTAAAATTTTTATAATAACGCTTTTTTAAGCAACTACACTTTTCTCTGTAAGTTTTCTTATTAATCATAATAAAGTTAGGCATATGATCAGTTACAGATGCGATTAGATTACCATTTATAGCATAGGGAATTATAAAAAATGTTATCAATTAAAGAGCATCTTTCCCTCCCAGTGCACCTGGTTGGTTGTAAAATCAGAGGTTGATAGAAATTCAAAAACATAAGATTTATAAAAATTTTCCGCTATGGGTAAGGAGTCTGTTTCAAGAAGGTCTATATTTACGAATTTATTTACAGTTACGAATACTGTTTTATTTTCTTTAGAAATCTTTTTAAGAGTTAAATCAAGATATTCTATTGAATTTTGTCAAATCTTTTCCTGGGTGATTATAGGCTGCGCCTATCAAATTTTGTTTAGTCTCTATCCAGAAAATTTCGAATTCACAAAGTTCATCCTTGTAATTACACTGAAGATCCGGTCTCTCTATAAACGTAAGTTTAGCATTCACAAAAAAACAACATTCACAACTTTTGCTGTTACCTTTTATTCCTTTGTAATTATTGTAACCTGGTAATGTGATGTCATCGAATAGATGATCATTCGACTTGTGCCATTAAAGGGCAATAATGTCAAAGGTAAAGTCTAGGGTTTGTAATAAAATTTCAAGGTTTTCCCCATTCGCAAGCAGAGATTGAATATTGGTATTTAGTAAGCTAAAAACTGGAATCTTGAGATTAGAAGTTAATTTATTGAATTTACGTTTTGAATAATAATCAAAATTAGAATGAAATTTAGCATGATTATCTATATCTTTGTTAAACAGGGGGTCCTACTCTTTCAATTCCATTTTAGAAAACTCTAGTTTCTTTAGAAGGTTATAATCAAGAGTTTTAGAACCTACGTTTTTGCAAGATGAGTCATTTTTTGGAATGTAACTCAACTCATCTGTTAAAATTTGAAACGGAAACTCATAGTGTCTTTTATGCAAACAAGTTGAGCAACACCATACTTTTAGAATCTCTGAAATATCGGCAAATTGCCAATATTGAAGCCGTGAACATTTTAGATGAATCAGGCAATTGCAATCACTACAAGGTATTGAATTATTTGCATCACGGACGATCCTACTGCAAACATTGCATGTCAGGCAAAAACATCCCGACGCAGTTACTTGTCTATGTAACTTTATGCTCTGTCTGGTCGGAGTAGTAATTGTGTTTTTGAATTTATTATCAGTGAGCGACTGAAATGGAAAAATATCTTTAAGGCCCGAATACACCTAGCTATTTTGCATTGTTTATTCCCAAAATACCCGCGGTTAGAATAAATAACGGAATATTGCAAGGTGTATATGCGCGTTCTATTTTCCATTCTACATTCCATTCTATATTCAATAAATCCATTCATTTGAGCACTTTTTGGCCTAAACATGAGTAATCAAGATAGCCTAGATGAGCTTGAAGAAGTTCTCGTTTGTACTATTCTTGGTTGTGCAAGTTTTGTTTATGTCAATACGAATTGCGGTAATACTAAAAACAGAAAGGTATGGTGCAAAGATTATTTTAAGCATCACGAAGAACGTGGGGCGTATAAATTGACGTCGCAAGAGCTCTGGTTGACTGATCCTTTTTCATTTCGAAGATATTTGAGAATGACTGGAGAAAGTTTTGAGGTATAAAATGATTAAAACCTACCTACCCATGTGGTTACAATTAACGATAACAACCCATCAATGAAGATGAGCAGCTAGCTATCCTAGCTTGAACCTATCATTTTTTTCAGGAATTATTGCAATATGTAGGGCCATTTATCACAAAAAAATACGATTAAGGAAACCAATAACAGCACAAGAGAAATTAGCTGTAACTCTGAGATTTTAGGCCACAGGGAATTCATTTGATGACTTATCCTATGCTTTCCGAATTCATCGTACAACAATTGCCCAATTCGTCCCAACAGTATGCAAGAAAATATACGAAACCATGAAAGAAACCCATCTAAAAAGGAAACTAACCGCATTCTAACTGCATTGGCGCTGCAGATGGTAAACACATAGCTATCTTGCACCCAAGTGATTCTGGATCTGCCCATTACAATTACAAAGGCTTTTTCAGCATCGTCTTGCTTGCAATTGTGGACTACGATTACAATTTTCTGTATGTAGATGTTGGTTGTCAGGGCCGCATAGGTGATGGGGGTGTGTACAGGCATTCTTCTTTTTATAAATCACTGCAAGATGGCTCCCTTGGTTTACCTGCCCCTGAGCCTTTACCCCAATCAACAGATCCAGCATGGGCCTTTTACCAGCCACCTGAGCCAATACCATATATGTTTGTGGCAGATGATGCATTCCCTCTAGGGATACATTGCATGAAGCCCTTTCCTCAAGCAAACTTAGATGACAGAAGGTGTATTTTCAACTACCGTCTGTCAAGAGTGAGAAGACTGAGTGAAAATGTTTTCGGTATTTGGTGCAATCGCTTCAGAGTGTTCACCACAACAATGGCCCTTTGTCGGGATAAAGCAATTGATGTTACACTTGCAACAATTGTTCTTCATTATTTTCTCCGAAGTAAGTCCAAGGACACATATACAGGAGAAGGTTCTCTTGATGTTGAGAATGAAGACGGAGAAATAATCCATGGGGATTGGCAGGAAAGCTCTGATAATTTGAGCTTTGCGCAAACTCTTCCAACTACCAAGAGCAACAGAGCATCATCATCAGCAGTGCGCATTCGTGAAATGTTAGCTGATCATTTCTATGATCCTGGGCAGATACCTTGGCAATGGAACTTGTTAATTTGAGTATACAAGAGACATCTTTAACACACGCTTTTTGTTACCTTTATATGTGAATCAAACCAACTGTCAAAGCTTTACTTATATATTACTGATGTATATAATCTATAAACATACTAAAACATAAAAAACAACTAGTAAAGTTCATTCCTGAAATCTTACATTGCTATACGCAGGAGAAGGTGTAGGCTAGTGGTTAAGGCGCTGGGTTTGATCCTTTAGAGGTAATGCCTTCACTGGTTCAAATCCACGTATGGTCGGAACCACGAACTACAAGCCGTCAGCCAACTCAGCTGTCCATCCTTCTGAGGTCGGTAAATGAGTACCCAGAATTTCTGGGGGTAAGGGTTTATACCAACTGAACCCACATTGATAACAGCTATCATAGTTGAAGTGGCTATCCAGTATAAATATTCGTACTTACTTTACTTACTTTACTTTAAGGTGTGGCATGCTGGTACGATCCAGGCAACGATCCCTCTCCCTGAAGCTCGGATGTGAAATATCGTGCAGGCTGTGGCATCACCTGGTTCATCTGCGCATACTGGGGGCCATGGCGGTATCGCAACTGTATCAGCCTTTGTTGAAACTCCACCTTCAGCATTGCTTTAGCTTCGGAATCCGGTATAGTACGTAGCATCTGCAAAATCATGCCGGTGAAACATCGATCCTAGTCATACCTTTCTTCAGTGCGCTGCTTTCGGATATCTGATACCTTCTGTAGTACTTGTGCTGCACCTTCCATTACTTTTTCTGCTGCCTCTACAGATTTCTGCTTCATTTTTCTTGCAGTTTTAGCGGATGGAGGCCTATTAACCTCATAAGTACAGCTCTCATTTGGTACTTCTGCTGGCACTTTTGTTTCAATGTTGCTGACCGTTTCTCTTGGTGTCAAACCATCTGGTAGAAACTCTAGATGAGAATAGAATTTCCAGGCCGAGATGTAAACATTATCGGTTCCTGTACCATTCCTTCTTGAGCTTTCTGTCTTTCTTCCCTCTGCACCGAAATAGCTGCGTAGACTGTTCATTTTCTCTTGCAACTGCTTTGTGGTTGTAATCGCCGCACCTTCAGATTTCATACTTGTCAGAATGCCTTCTAGTGATTTCTGTCTGGTATCTCTGTTGTGATAGCCTGGATGTTGTACATTGTACAGATGTATACTTTGTGCCCCATAAATCGATCAATCAGAAAATATCATTGTCAGTCCATTCCGTTTCGAATTTCTTTGCTGGGCGTCCACGTCTCTTAGATGTTGCAGCTTTTGCTTGTGGAGCTGGAGGCACTGCTGCTTGGCTGAGTTGTTCATCCAATTGTGAGTCGAATTCAGTGTCATGTATGATTTCGAATGGGATGATATGCGTATCTTTCTCCCTGTAGAGGACAGCAAAACAAAGTCACACATTGAAATAAAATGAGAATGGTTCACTATAATCATGCTCATTGCTGTCAAAAACTATTCTTTTAGTTATCAAGTTCTTTCAATAAATATCTTTTTCTTACCTTTCATTGTCTTTTGCTTCTCTCTCTGCAGCTCTCTCTTTTAAAAATTCAGCAAAAGCCTTCGGAGTACTCATCTCGAATCTTGGTGATATCGTTCTTGTTTTCATGTTTGATATGTTCAGAGTTTCAGAAATTATTGCATTGCTAAAGTTTCAGCTTCAATTTGTAGAGCAAAGGGTGATCACGAGAATAATGAGGCAATCTGGTTATTTAGATGCTTTCCGTAGTATTACAGCATTTAGTGCAACAAAAATTCGCTGAGTGGGACGATATTCCATTATTAGTCATGCATGATTCTTGCAAAAAGGTCATGGGTAAGTTATTTAAAGATATTACACCGTATTTCGGGGAACGATCCAACAATAATGTGCTTGGCTGTGTTGGCCAATGTTTTTTGATGTTGCAAGAGCCAAATCCCCATATAAGGGTAAGCCTTACCATCTCTGAAGCACTGGTTATTGTAAACAAAGAATACGTCACCAGACAGTCGGTTTCTTTATGTCTGCAGTTTTATGCTAGAAACCCAAAATCATGCTGAGAATATCGGATGGAATAAAATCAAAACGTTTTGATTTTATTCCATCGAATATTCTCAGCTTCTTTTGCTTCTTTTGACAAGGTGTTAATTCGATTACCCCCCCCCCCCCCGGACTATTTTTGCGATGTCTGGAGAATAAATAATGCAAAATAGCTAGGTGTATTTGGGCCTTTAAGGCAATTGTAACATAACCAAATTTGACTTGAACTTGAAAAAGACCTAAATGCTGCATCATGCAGACCAGAACATTTTTAAAATGAAACCAATAGTCACAGGAGTTGCAGCAAATTTATTTTTGAATATCAAGTACTATTTTAGCACATTTAGGACAGTTTGTATTTTCAGTATTACTATTAGAGCCTGTCATGGGGGTTTATTTTGTTCGGTTCAAGGTTGGGGTAAAAGCCGTAAAATCATAGAGCATATAAAAGTAATGTAAAATGTTAAAGATAAAATGCAAGCATACTTACGCGGTTTCTGCGGTTAATGTCCTCTTCGTTTGAAATCTTGGTTGGGGCTGAGTGGTCTTCTTTTTTGGCGAATATTATTCCATTTCTGGTCCAGAAAGAGCTCCAATTTTTGTTGATGCACTGAAGACGTACCAGGCGGAAAAGATTCTTATTTCGTTTTGTCAGTGACTCATTAATGAATATTTTGTTATTTTTCCTATCTTCATCAATAGGGAAGTCAAGACTGCCAGCAGTCACCCCTGTCAAATTTCTACACTGGCGCATTACACTTTCTATGTTCTTGTGGTTGAGAAACTTTGCAATGATCACTGGATCCCCTTTTGCCTTTCTCAAACGGTGGCAAGCCATGATGTCTTTCTCTTCCGCTGCCATACCAACGCTTTTGAAGACCTTTAAGGCAATTACCTCTGGGTTTTCTCCCTCGAAGGGTACAATACCACTAATTTCAACGCATTCACGTCGGCCATATTGCTCTAGGTTGTTTAACTCCGTGGTCTGTTGACCGAGTTTCTTCGTGAGCACTTGAATCGATGAAGATAGATTTTCGTTTTGTTTCTCAAGCTTTGCGTGTGATTTTTCAGGATTTCAGGATTTCAGATGTCTTACGCTGATCGTCATATTTTTTCTTAAAAATTCTGCTGATTTTTCGAAACTTGACATTCGATTTTTAATTTCTTTGAGGCGATCCAGTGTTACTTTGTTCATTGTTTCTACTTTATGTGTCAATTCGTCCATTCTTGTGTTCAAGTCAAGTTCGAATCTTGTTTTTTAAAACGGATGATTAAGTCTTTGACCGTTGGATCCTCTGTATCTTCTGGTGTGGAATCCTTTTTTCTGCCACGTTTTTCAGAAGCCATGATGATAAATGGTGTTGGATATATTCACTATGTTATGCCATTTATAAATCCAAAAGATTATGCCAAAGTTTGATATCAAAAGTAAAAAAGTAACAAAAAAATAAATAACTAAGATGAAGAGAATTACATTATTCCCTATTTGATCGTGTTTGATCATCAGATTGCGAGCTCGAAAAAACACGTCCGCATGCCAGAGCGACATGTGGTTTGATAAATGATATGCAGTGGCTATAGATGAAATATTCATATATTTTAATAATTGAACACAGGCTGCATTATGTAAATTGTGGAATTTCTTAATAATCTGTCCAAAAGTTGTTGTACTGCAACCATTCTGATGGTGTTCTCTTTGCATGAAAATATTTTAAGAGTAAAGGCAATGATTGCCAGCACAAAGTACTTTTCAGTGAAAAATAATCAGACTTGTATGCTTCCTTGCACCAGTTTTCATGAACAAAGTCATCAAAGAAGATAATAAGTGGGAAGTGATAATGAAATTGTTTGTCAAAGAAATTGACCTTGCTAACTGTTATTATTTGCAAAGACCATGACAAAATTGTTTCTTGATTTTATTATCAAAATAATTAAGAACTTTCATGTTCAAAATGTTGTGGGGCAAGGAGAGGAGGACACCACCAACATGATACCGTAAATCCTCGAATAAGCCCCCGTGGGCTTATTTGCAAAAAAAAATTTTAGCCTGATTATTGTTCGATATTAAAGTGCCCCTACAGCTTTTTTTTATTAGCTAAAAGTATAGAATCGAGTGCCCTGATTTTGATACCGTTTATATTTTTTGACCTGATGAGTAGTTGTTGAGTTACGAAAGATTGCATTCACAATTTCGTGTCTCACTTTTAGGACTGGGTGGATCCCACTATGACATCATAGTGGGAACCCTGTAGTCAGTGGCGGCGGGTGTTGGCCTACATTCAGTATAATAGATAATGTTGTTTGCGCTTTGTCTTGTCTCGTTATATGTATTCGTGGGTATTTGTGCAATTTTGGTGACTCGAAAGTTTCCATAAATTAAACATTCTTAGTCGGATAGTAGTTCATGACAATAGGGATTGCAGTGCCGAGAAATGAGAAGATGGTGAGGGGATAGGATTGGTCATATCGTAGAGTAAAGCAGATCGATGATAGTGATGCCGATGAAGGAGAACCTGATGCATTTGATCCTATTTGGCTGAGAACTTTTTCGCTGAATGAAAGAAATGTGAGCGAGAAAAGAAATGTTGAAAGAGAACTTTCTGGGCAATTGGCTGGATCTGAACTATCATGTTTCTGTTGTGTATCTGATGAAGTAAAAGTGTATCAAAATTCTATACGTAATATGATTTAGGCCATGGCCATATCCATCCGTGTCGGTCAAACTTTGTGGTTGAAGAAACTTGAAACGATTCAATTTTCATTAGATACAGCAAGTGTAGAAAATATGCAACACAATTCCTTATTACTATACATGAATTTCGTTAATGCACCGAAATTGATAGTTGCATGTTGGCATTTTCTAACTGCAAAGTTTAGAATTTCATCCGTCGTTGCGAATTGATGAAATCTATCCATTTCCTTCCCGTTACAGCTTCAGGGCGGTCAACCTGATAAAGCTGAATCCTGTGAAGCTCTACAAATTTTGATTTATCCAGTGTATTTAAACACATAGATGTGGCATATTTTCCCAGTCAGTTTCTCATATAAATCTAACAATTTTCAGGTCTTGTGAAATATCTCTGATCATGTTTTTGATCCTATTGAAATCCCGCACTGTTTTAACATTGCACGGCATACGCCCGCCGCCACTGAGCACAACGAGCAGCCACTACATAGGAATTTTGTAATTCCTCCCCACAGCTGCAAACTCATCACAAGCCTTTCAAATTTCAATGCCATAATGCGCCGACCTGCTTCTAATCATCAAAGTCAAAAAAACAAATATCGAGTTCATAGTATGTAGACAGGGTTTTTTTTCAAAAAAACTGGCAAAGTGGCTAACCTCAAATTTTATTTCACATTTATACTAAATCGACTACGGAGATTTCAAATCCAAGATGGGCCCAAGAAAATTTTGACCTGAAGTTTACTTTTCTGGTGACGTCATAAACTCGAAAAAATGCGGTTTGTACTGCCGTAAATGTTTTCTCGTAACTACTACAGTCCAACAAATTATATACTCGAGCAGCACACAGTAAACGCTGTCGAATGATATATAGATTTATTAATTTTGACTTACTTTTGATTTTGGGGTATGACGTCATCGTTCACCATGACGTCATCCTCATTTACGAATAAGTGGAAATATCGTGGACAAATGAGCTTCAACATGTTCAAAACAGTGATAAAACACATTTATTAACATAATATGGTCAAATCGGGGGGGGGGGGGTGTTGATGTTATGGAAGCCATTCATCTTTTTCACTCTCCTCACTTAAACTGCCGAAAAAATGTTGTTAACCTCATCCGTTTCAAGTGGATTAACTTGATTTTATTTGATGTGATCTTCATCACTTAACAATTTCTCTTCAATTCCATTATCCCTGTGCTAAATATCTTGCAGTTGTTGGACGGTAGGTGCTAGGGACCCTGGAAAGCTTTTATCTTGGAACCCTTGGAAAGTAATTTTCTCTCTCCTTTCTGCAATTTTCGCTTTATCAGCAACTGACTCAACAAAATGTTGCGTCTCTTTCATGCAAAATTCTCTTTTTAATTGCTGCAAAAGTTTCATCAAGAACATCTTGCGAGAGTTGTCCATTCCGAGTATGTCGATTTCAGGAGCCACTAGTGAGCCATGAGCTAAAAACGAGCAAATTATGAGCCACCCATCTCATGGCTCATTGTTGCTTTTTAAGATTAACTGAGCCACGTAATATTATCTCATGGCTCGGGCATTTTATGATCACTTTTTGAGCCATGCGGCTCATAGCTCATTGGCTCAGGAATATTTTTATTTAACTACACTTTAAGCAAAATTAAAGCTATACGATGCAGCCAATAAATAAAGTTATTGGTTTACACTTGCTGCTATTTGCAATACATTCAATAAACAACTTCAATGTCTGGAAACTTGTGCTCAATAGCCTTGCAAATGATTATCAGGATGGGGGCTTATTCGAGGGAGGGCTTATTCGAAGGTGGGGGCTTATTCAAGGATTTACGGTAATAGAGTTGACCTTGCTCCAATACCAACTTGGTCCACCATATAATGGTCAAGTTGGTATTGAGGCATAAATAAACCTCTGAGGGAACCCTACCCTTAATGACACAATTTTGAGTGAAAGATCATAGCATAGAGCAAAAACAAGAGAATTGCTTTGAGAGTACTTTGCCACTGCTGTTAATTCTTGGCACCTATTTACTAGAGTCTGCTATTCTCTAATTAACAGAACCCATTAATTTTTTCTAATCAAATCCTGGGCTTTTTCAGCATATTAAAGGTGGCTTCCTCTCTTATCAGAACAATTTTTATTTGCCATATTCCAAAATTTAAATGCTAGCATTTAAATGGTAGTATTTAAATTCTCTTGCGAAACATAACTGCAAAACATTACATAAAGTAGCCTGTATTCAAACATTAAGATATGTGAATATTTCATCTATAGCCACTGCATATCCTTTATTAAAGGAGAACTGTCACTAAAAATGATCTTTACTTATTTTGGTTCATTTATTGCGTAGAATGCGAATCCAAAGTTTTTTTTTCGAAAAAATGCCTTGTTTTCGATTTATCAAGCATTTAAAGTGTCCGGTACTGCTGGACAAGTTCTCGTTGTTTTCTCGTTCCCGAAAGTTAGTCACTTCCTTGTGACGTCATATGTGATCATTGGTTCTCGGCACATACTCGTTTTCAGTAATTCAAGCAATTTTGGCACAAGACGACTGCTTTAAAAGTGCTTATTTTGGTGATTAAAATGGGAACTGCAGTTCTTACAACTGTTTGGAAGATAGTAGAAAGCAGGTTAATCCAGGTTCGCCAAGAAAGAAGACACTTTTTGTGTTTCCTAGTGATCCAAAGCTACGAAAAGAATGGGTTAGGAAAGTGTGTCTCGTTAACTTTGTACCGCAACAACATTCCAGATTGAGGAGCGTTATAGTTTCTAAATTCGGTAGCAGCCCTTCTAAACTGAGTCCAAAGAAAAGTTATGGAACATTAAAAAAGAGACAAAGACTGGAGGTACATAAAAATTTCAACATAAACTTGTTTTCTTGAGTTTGTATGAGCTTCATCAAAGTGTGAATATCTGAACAGCTTATATGATTGTGCATCATCCAGATATTCTTCATCTTCAATAAACTGGTATATGGAAGTTTCTATGACAGCAGCATTCAGACAAATACTTTTGAAATCATCATCCTCAGTAACACAATTAAAATTCTTTTCTGCAGCTTTCATCAAAACTCTGTCCTTTTCGTTGCAACACAGACTTTCACGGCCTGTTGGCATTTCACAACAATGACCGCATTGGCACCTTAAACAAAATTTTATGAACACTCTTAGTATGCAACGATGAATAGGTGCTCTTCGTGTAGGCTATAATGACCAGGATTCTTGATTACATAAATCTGAAGAAATACTTTATTATTACCATTCAGTGTTTCCCATCCTTTCAACATTATACTCTTCTTCAGTTTCATTCAGATTCGTGAGAACTTGTTGATGATCCTCCCGACGAGTCTGGCTGTTGTTGGTTGTGTCTCCTCGGTTCACACATGAAAAGCTGTATATCCATGGCCACTAAATCTACTTCATCATGACCAGAAATTTCCAATTCATAATTTTCATAGTTGCTTGCCATTTTGCAGGTAGACAGTTGACATAAATCGTGAAAATTCTCAGGCAAGCAATTTTCAATCACACAGATTCCAAGCGGGCCTGCGTACTTCCTGTTTTTGAATGATCACATTTTGCGTCACCAGTGTCCGAAGTATTGCAAAGTTAGATTTTCCGAAAATTCGCGTTTTTTTCAGAAAGAATCGATAATAACTCAAAAAAAGGCGTTTTTTTGAAAAACGTTCTTCGGATTCGTATTCTACGCAATAAAACGAACCAAAATAAGTAAAGATAATTTTTGGTGACAGTTCTCCTTTAAAAGTTTGGACAGATTTCAGCTTATCAAACCTTTTTGACTTACTATGCCGATACGCATTAATTTTATGAAAAGGTTATGTATGGTCATCCTACTTCTACAGCAGCGTACATTTGCATAACGGTGCAAAAATGGCAGGGGTGCAAAACTTAAGTTATTTTTATTATACTTGAAGGAAGTGCAACCAACAATGATCTCTGCAATTTTTGTTAACAATATATTTCGGATAATATATCCATCATCAGATAGAATATGAAAGTATTAAAATAATTACAGTAAAACCGTTACAAGCTTCTGATAAAAGTGAGTTAAATTTCTCATTAGAATTTTTACTCATTTTTTAATATTTTAATATTCTGCCTGATGATGGATATATTATCCGAAATATATTGTTAACAAAAATTGCAGAAATCATTGTTGGTTGCACTTCCTTCAAGTTATTTACTGCCACAATGTTTTTGGCCTATATTTTATTATAATTGAAACATTTCTATTTGTATATATGCCCTTTAATAGTTCCCGATTATGCAACAAGTATATCTCCATTCACGTGATAGTTAAAGGGCTACTCTCACCATATTTTTTTTTCAATTCTGGGTAGGTTTTCACGTAAAAACAAGTACTGCACTTTTTAAATTTTGAAATTCGCTCATTAACACCTCTTTTCATGGCTCCAAAAGTGTGCTTTTCAGAAAAAGTCGGGCAAAAAGAAAACTGGGACAAGGCCGGTGTGACGCAGATGCCGAAACGCAGAAAATTTACTTTATTGGGTTCAGTACCAAAGCTCGCACGAAAAAGTTTTGCATATCTATAGTCAAAATCAAGTCGTATTTAAAAAATTAAACCGTGCCACGAACTAGTTTAGGATCTAAGGAATCTATTGATGCCTCGTATATCATGAAAGCGTGAGTTTTTTCACTAAAATGAGGATGATTTGCTCAAACTTATGCTGCAAGCCGGCGGGTTTTTCGACTTCAACGTCGCAGTCTCCAGCAAGCTTCACATACAGTCCGTCTTCAGTGGTACGGGATGGTTTGAAACAACAATATGAATTCGAAATCTATTCAATTAAAGAGGAGCAAGCTCTCTTTCAACAATTTTTCGATAGAATTGATAGTATGGAAAATTTGTGAGCTCTTATCCATGCATTTATAAGATTTATAACAAATCGGGTCAGTTAAAACTTTTTCGAAGAAGAAACTTTCCAGCACTATGTTCGGCTTCATACTGGTGATCTGGTTTTGGTCATATTGTTTGACTTGGTGAACAATATACATCTTGCCTTAGGTTTCAATGTAATCACCAAGATATATAATTTATAACAAGAACTCCATGGTTATGTCAACCAAATAATTTCAATTTGAGCAATTTTTAACAGTGCATCACTTTGGCATTTCAATATCTTTGACAAAAACCCAAGTAGTAAATACAAAAATGATCCATAATAATCTTGCTAAACCCAAGCACACGGCAAAAGTTGATGAAATAGATTATAAAACTGATGGAAACGATAAACAAACTTATTATATCGCGATTCATGAACGTCAGCTGGTTGTTTTATCATGCAAATGAATGGGAGGAAGAGGTTGAGTGATGAAGAGATAACCATGTGAAGCGTGTGAATACTGGAAAAATCAATTGTCACTGCATCAGCTTTGCCGTTCCGGCATGTACGTCACACAACCGCGGCACTGATCGTTTTACGTTACGCGAGATGTTCAGAAATGGCCTGAAAATAGCACTTTTGGAGCAGTGAAAAGAAGTGTTAATGAGCGAATTTCGAAATTTAAAAAATGCAGTACCTGTTTTACGTCAAAAACTACCCAGAAATGAAATAAAAAAATATGGTGAGAGTAGCCCTTTAAGGTGAGAGTGCATGGCCTAGGCCCGCAAAACATCAGTCTTCGAGCACGGCATATTCCCTTTCTATGGTTCCAAAATTATCTTTAGCTGGTCAATTATGGCTTAGTAATAATCTTCCACGTCTTCGGCCAATAATTTTCTAAATTGATCAATTTTTAATGAAATAATTGAAGACACTATATCATGGGTAGTACGACACTCCACTGTGAAAAGAATCACACTTTTCATTTCTTACTGTGTTAGCTTCGTTTCGATGTTGGATCTCGTTTTCAAAAACAAATGTGAAAATGGTCTATTGGAAAATCAAAACTCGACTGCACAATAAAGGAAGGAAGCAACTTCCTCGTCAATCAAAGGCTACAGTAACAAAAGACGTGATGGGATTAGTGCGATACGCAACAAGGTTTCTTTGTTTCAAAAAGGCTCAGCAAAGCAAGACAACGCATGAATCGATCTTTCCAAGAGCATGACATCATTTCGCAATCTTTTGTCCAGGAGGGTTACTGAGCATAACAGGTTTTGTTCGATTACACTTTTCTTTATAAGAATAAACTTTATAAGAATAATGAGGCTCAAAATTCGTGAAATTTAAGAAAATTTTAAGAATATTGTCAGGCTGGCGATCTTGTCAAACTATGATTTTTAGCAGGCGTTTTTTATTTTTGAATTGGCGTGCTTTTCACAGGCAATGGTTTTAAATACACTCAGCCAAGTTTTGATGAAAGTGTTGATAATATCTGTGCTACGGGAAATAAGGACTTATTCTGTTTTTTAGCCGTTGTGATAGTTACGCGTTTTTGGCATTGATAATAGCAGTGTATTGCCTCATCCGTATTTTGTGCCTTGCTGAGAATAATCTAAGAATATTCCGAGGCTCAAAATAGAAAAAATTAAGAATATTGAGGCTCGGCAAAAAGTTAGGCATTCTTATGAAAAAAGAGAAAGGCCTTAGTATGCATGAAAGTTTTCGACATGTCCCTGGCATGCAAAACAAAGGTCGAAGAGAGCAGCAGGCATGGCAGGATCTGACACAGGACACAAAGCAGAAATGAGAGAAAACAAAGGGCGGAAGAATTTTCGAAGTAGAAAGGTGAAAATATCTGGAAAAAGAAAGCGAATTTTGAGAGAAGAGCTGGGGCAGGAAATTGCAAATGCAGAAGAGAAGAGTTATGGAAGGTTTTCAGAAAGAATAAGGGAGAAGGGGAAGCCAAAAAGGATCACAACGCCCGGGGCGTGGGCCTGTGACCGCGGTTTCCATCACCGCTACAGAATTAGGTAATTGTGATTATCAAAGCCGGCGGACACGTTAAGCAATCGATGCTAATTAAAGTTGATGTTGTTCCAATGAGATCACCCTTCATGGGACACGCCCAATAATGGGTTGTGAAAGAGGGTAATGAAATTTTGGTGGGGTCGATGTTCGTGGGACACGTAATGTATATGTAAATGTAGGAAAATTGCACTTACCAAAAATAGTGTGTTGATGCCGTGTGTTGTGTTGATAGATGGACGTCTTCCCTGTTGGTGATGTGATTGCTGGTCCAGGCTGTAAAGAAAAATGAGTGGCATTGCCGGATGCATTAGTTAAAAGCTCAAACACCACGTCAAAGAGCACACATTGTTTAGGGTTTCCTTTTTTGTGACTGACAACTGCCGTGGTGGTATTACTTGACATTTAAAGGATATTTAAAGGAAGCTAGGTTATAGATACATAGTGGCATGGACTTATTATTGGGGATTATGGCAGATTGTACAGAGAGAAAGGAAATCCATGTTCCCTAGGCAATATAAAGGAACATGGAAAAGCATAACTCACGTGTTTTGCCCGAGGCTGTATGAAGCCATAAGGTCTTCACTTGAGCTGTATCAATACATCAGGTCTTTGCCTGAGTTGTATGAAGACATCAGGTCTTTGCCTGAGCTGAATAAAGACATCAGGTCTTTGCCTGAGCTGTGTGAAGACATCAGATCTTTGCCCGAGCTGTATGAAGACACCAGGTCTTTTGCCTGAGCTGTATGAAGACATCAGGTCTTTGCCTGAGCTGTATGAAGACATCAGGTCTTTTGCCTGAGCTGTATGAAGACATCAGGTGTTTGCCTGAGCTGTATGAAGACACCAGGTCCTTTGCCTGAGCTGTATGAAGACATCAGATTTTTGCCTGAGCTGTATGAAGACACCAGGTCTTTTTCCTGAGCTGCATAAAGACATCAGGTGTTTGTCTGAGCTGTATGAAGACACCAGGTCTTTTGCCTGAACTGTATGAAGACACCAGGTCTTTTGTCTGAGCTGTATGAAGACATCAGGTGTTGGCCTGAGCTGTGTGAAGGCATCAGGTGTCAGTAATGAATTTTAGAGGACTTCCTTGTAGACAATGTTCTTTGTTTTTTGTTGCTTGGTGTGAATACCTTGAGTCCAGAGAATGACTTGGCTCTAGATATTGCAACGTAAAGCTGTCCGTGAGCAAAAACAGGTTCTGGCAAGTAAATGCCCACGTGTGTTAAGGATGGTCCTTGTGCCTTGTTGTTGGTGAGGCAGTAAGCAAGTCTGACTTGAAATTGCTTTCTTGCCATGGAGATTGGCAATGATGAATCTTGGCAGGTCATAGTAATGCGTGGAAGCATAACGTACTGGCCCTTGTTCTGTGTTGTGATGATCTCTGCGGTTATTATGTGTTGTTTGAGATCTCTGACAATTAGACGTGTTCCATTGCAAAGTCCCTTTGCAGGCTCGATGTTTCTGAGCAAAATGATTGTAGTTCCGACCTGTAAGAGAATGAGATTCAGTAAGGTCGGATAGCAAGAGACATTTAAAAGAACTGTTAAAATATAGTGTGCATACCTTCAATTGTAGTGAGTGAAGAGGCATTCCACCAGGAGTCTGTGCATTAAGAAATTCCATGGGATATGCTGCGGCCTCTTCTGGATCATCTGTTTGGACTGTGTCAATGCTGAGGTACTGTTTCCGGGGTGTTGGAAGTCTTTGCAGAATGAGTTCGTTGATATGATGTGAGAACTCGTTCTTTGGTGTCAAAGAACAACGCTCGGACATGGTGTTGGGATCCAGTAAGAGGTGTGCATCTCCTGATTCTGCTTGAGGATAGATTGAATTGATGAGATCTAGAGAGTTGATGCAGATTTGTTGTGGAAGGTTGATCTGATCTTGATGGTCATGAGGTTCCACTCCGTTGCCTATTCGGAGAAGCCAGTCTGAGAATGCTTGGTAAGTCTCATCTTGAACAGCTCTCATGTTTGTAATGAGTCTGAATTGTTGGAAATGAGACCACAGATCTTCAACTTTTTGTGCCCTCAGACATTCTTGTACTACTCATTTTCTGCCTGCTTTCTTGACGACTGGCAGTAGTTGTTTGAAGTCGCCGCCAAGCATGAAGTATTTGCCGCTGAAAGGTCTGTCGACTTTGGTGATGTCTCTCAGCAGACGGTGAACTGTTTTGAGTGCTGTTTCTGGAATCATGGAAGCTTCGTCCCATATGAATAGCATTGTGTCTCGCAGTTGCTGTGCTCGTATACTTTGTGCTTTGACGTTGCAAGTGGAATTGTCGAGCAGAGGAATCGGTATCTGAAATGTTGAGTGTGCTGTTCTGCCGTGAATGAGTAGCGTTGCTGCTATGCCAGAGTATGCTACGCATTTGGTTTTGTATCCGGAAGCTGGCAGATTGTGTACAATGTGTTGTACAGGAAAATTTTGCCAGAACCTGCTGGACCTTCGAGAAAGAAATAGTTGTCTGTTGACTGTGCCTTGATGGCGTGGACAACGGCGTTGTGTACTTGCACTTCTTCTGGGTTGAGTTGCTCAAGTATTTGTTGTCCCTGCTCTCCCTCCTGTTCGATGTTGATGTCAGCCGGCTGTTGTGGCTGAGCATAGTCGGCAGGTGGCTGCGGCATTTCGGGGAAATCCTGAAGGGATTTTGCGTGAATGTGCAGGTTTTTCTGGATGTCTGCCAGGAGCATGTGGATGTGTTGCTGCTGGAATGTTGCATTTGGATCCTGCAGCTGATCGTGTCTGACATAATCTTCTGCCATGTCTTTTTGGAATTCTGTGAAGAGAGCATCAATGTCGGTTGGAGTTTGGAAGAGTATGAATGTTGCAAACAATTGTCTCATCTGTGCAGGCATGCATGTGATCACTGCATCTTGTGAGGAAGTCGTCTTCGGTCTTCCAAGAGTGACATTGCTCTTGCTGCATTCTTGAACGTGTCGTGAGTGACTGCGTCAAGTGATTGAATGTCTTTGAAGGAGGTTGCTTCTTTTCTGTGCCGCAATATCAATGTGAGGGCGAAGCGTTCAGCATCTGAAGGTAAAATGTTGTATATTCTGGCTATTACACCTTTGAGTGCTTTGGGCTTGCGTTGCTGCCACTGCTTGGTGGATTTGTTGAAGGTGTAGTGCTCTGGTATGTCTTGGTATAAGTACTGGTGAGCATTATGTTCCCTCTGGTTGAGGGTGAAGTAAGCCATGTGCATTCTGTCGTTATTTCTGTGTGCAGCCTGCTCTGGGTCTGTGAAATAAAGGAGTGTTGGTTTGGCAGGTGAATTGCAAGTTGGACGATTATGTGACTCTTTTCGTACATGTCGTATTGCAGGAGTTTGTACACGGGTGTGGGTTGACGTAACTGGAATTGAGGTACTGATGTATCTCGTCATGCACAATGTCTCGCTGTGTGTCTGCTTGTTCGTGACCTTCTCTGATTTCAACATGTGCCATGTCATTGTCTTTGTGGATGTACTTGAAAATGTACTTGACACTTTTGATGGTTATGCACACTTCCACGTTGATGTGACAGTCGAACTCGAGCAGGAGTTTGATGTTGTGTGGCACGACCCAAGAGTCGTTAACTCTGTGCTGTTGGAGTTGAGCCGTTGTTTTGCCTGCAAGAAAGGGACATGCTTATTGTGTGCATTTAAATGAAATGTAAATCATAAGTATTAAATGCAATTATAAATCCACGGGCAACAAAGGTATCTGCAAAGAACAGAAAATGACGTAAGCATTTCACGTAAAATAAGAGAAATTCTTTGATGCACAACAAATCCATGGAAGGAAAGAGAAATCGTGAAAATACACGTACCTGTAGGAATAAATTTTCCGACTTGCAGTAGAAGTGAACATGGAATGCGAAGAAGCGCTCTCTGCAAAAAAATCTGGTAGAATGGGAAAGTGATGAAAAATTGTTGCACGTTCTATTGCAGAATCGAAATTACACAACATGGCAATGTTGTGAGCAAGCTAAGTGAAGCACACTGTGGAAAGCAAACGCACGCACTTACCGGGCTTTACAGCGAGGCAGTAACAGTAACAATTCTTCGAATAAAACTCGTGAAAGACGGGGTCGGATTAGTGTCAAACGCAACAGGGATTCATTGTTTCGAAAGCGGTAAACAACGCACAATCGATCTTTCCAGAAGCATTACATCATCCAGACGCAATAATTGTCAGGGGGTCGCTGAGCACAACACTTTTGTTCAGTCAATGCTTTGGTACAAATCAAAGCTCGGGCATCTCCCCCTGGCACGCGAAACAAAAGGCGAAGGCACTGCAGTATCTGATACAGTACACAAAGCAGACTTCAAACAAAAACAAAGGGTGGAAGGATTTTCGAAGTGGAAAAGTTTAAAAATCTGAAAAAGGAAAACGAATTTGAGAAAAAGAATAATTTCTAGGCTTCTCCACTGGAAGGGGAAGAAATCGAAGTGTTTTCAAAAAAGAACCCTAAAGCACGAAAAGGCTGGAGGGACACAACGCCCCGGCCGGGTGGCCTTTGACCTTAGCCTCCGCGACCGCTACAATATTAGTATAGTAGAGAAAATCTTACGCTGGCGGACACGTTAAGCAATCCGTTCTAATGAAAGTTGATTGAGTTCGGTAAGATGACCCTTCGTCAGACACGCAAAGTAATGGGTAGTAAAGAGGGGTAATGAAATGTTGGTAAAGTGGATTTTCGCGGGACACGTAATGTAAATATAAATATAGTTTCCAGCATTCTCTGACCACATGGTTCATGGAAGCGCTGAGTTCCGATTCCATTCTAAGGTTTTCATTCATTTTTTTTTTTTTTTTTTTTTTTTTTTTTTTTTTTTTTTTTTTTTTTCATTCCATTCCATAGTGTTATTCCAAGTCCATCATGTTTTCTGTGATGATTTAATTTGAAATCATTCAAATCTTCAAAGTTGCATCCATTCCCCACAGCATGGCCCATGGAATCCCCTTATCCCAACTTCCATTCCAAGGTTGTTGTGGGTCCATGTTTTCTCCCATGATTTAATTTGAAATGATTTTGATCCTCACATTTCCATCCTTTCCCCCAAGGAAGCCCCAAGGTCTGATTCCATTCCAGGGTTGTTGCAGGTATATTTTTTCCGCGATGCAAATGTTCGTGCACTTCTGAGCGTGCGAGAAACGTCTCGATTTAAGCCAAACGGAGAGAAGCGTTGCCATTGAATAGTATATCAGAAAACATAATTGGATCCATTTAATTCGAAATTTCGATTAGAGAATATACAATATTAAAATACAGATCAAATTCGTAAAAACGTATTTACCACTACACGAATTCCATGAAAGCAATACAAAAGCGCATTGTGAAAATTTTAGAGGGGTCCCAAAGTTAGATGCATCTAAACACGCAGTCTAAAGTCATGATATATATAAAAGGGTTTTAAATTCAACAGATCATGAAAGTTTTTAAGTGATTCACTCACATATTTCACAGACCACATGCACAACTTTGGCGTTTTGAATTGCAACTGAATGGCGGGCACTGAATGGTGGGCACGTTTCGAGTTTAGAATCCATGTGAAGTGGAAGCAATTGTTTCCAGCTTGAGCAGACGTTTATGTTATCCAGAACGAAAACGAGGTGATTGAAATCCACTACTTTAGCCTTCGGTTGGTCAGTCGTGAACAGCAATTCTCTGGATGCCAAGGAGAAAGCGTTTGGATTGCGGCACGCTGAGAAGCATGCAAATCCAAATGAAAGTAGAATGCAAAGCATGCAAATGCAAATGAAAGTAGCTGTTTTCGATTCTCGCAAGTTAGAGTTCACATCCAATCTACAAAAATCGATTTAGAATTTTAGTATTCATCGATCAGAGCTGTTTCAAACAAATCAGAGTCAATTTATAGAGAATATGGGTAAAATTTTGAAAATTTATTGCACAGCTGGATGAATTTTAAAAGCGAGTTCTTGATCACGGAATTGGAAATGAATAAATCAATACAACTGAAGGGAAAATGTAGAAAAAAACTTGGCCACTTACCAGGGAAGTTCTTTGGGAAACAGTTTTGAATAGCAAGCTCGAATTAAAATTCCAGTTGATTGCAAGGAGTGGCAGAAAATAGCTTTTAGACAACTGCATGTGCTCTGAATGGCTTCGTTTCAGTGAAATCACGAAATTGTTGTTTCTGAAATTCGTTATTTAGATTGTTGCATTGTCGTTTCTGAAATTTGTTATTCAGATCGTTGCATCCAGACCTGTTATTATAAAAGCAGAAATTGATCATTCATCGTTTTAGTGTTCGATTTGATTTAGTACGCAAAAGATTTGTAAAGGAAAGAAATATTTAGAATTTCAGGGCGCTGAGAAATTTCTATAAACAACAGATCAGAATAAATCAAAAACAAAATAAGAAGGATACAGAGGAGTTTAGTAGAGGCAAATAGAAACAACTTAGCCACTTACCAGTGAAATCCTGAGAAGCTTTTTGTTTGGAATCTCGAGTAAAACGGCAGCAAAAATAAAACGCAGGCACACAAAGAAAGCAATTCATTCGGTTTGTCCCGTCCCAAATTCGAAAATGGACATCCACTGCACGCTCGGTCAAGGAAGGAAGCAACTTTCTCGTCAATCAAAGGCCACAGTAACAAAAGATGCTGTCGGATTAGTGCAGAACGCAGCAGGCATCCATTGTTTCGAAAACGGTAAACAACGCAGGATCGATCTTTCCAGAAGTATGACATCATCCAGACACAATAATTGTCAGGGGGTGGCATGGCACAACATGTTTTGTTCGACTCAATGCTTGAGTACGCGAGGAAGATTGGGACATCTCCTCCTCGCACACACAAAACAAAAGCCTTGGCACGGCAGCATCTGACACAGTACACAAAACAGACTTCAAACGAAAACAAAGGGCGGAAGGATTTTCGAGGGAGAAAAGTGAAAAAACCTGAAAAAAGAAAACGAATTTAGCAAAAGGAAATAATTTCTAGGCTTCTCCAGTGGAAAGGGAACAAGTCGAAGTGGTTTCGAAAAAGAACACGAAAAGCAGGAAAATGCTAGAGGGTCCACAACACCACGACCGGGTGGCCTTTGACCGGGCATTTCCGTCACCGAACCGGTAATATGAGAGATAGGAGAGATTAACTACATACATACCCGATCTACATACTTACACTACAGTTAAATGCATACATACCATACATACATACCTACATACATATGTACATACATACCTACATAGGATACATACATAAAACATACATAACATACATACCAACATACGATACATACATAAAAACATACATAACATACATACATATCAACATACGATACATACATAAAAGATACATAACATACATACCAACATACGATAAATAGATAAAAACATACAAAATATACATACCAACATACGATGCATACATAAAATACATACATAAAAACATACATACCAACATACGATACATACATAAAATACATACATAAATACATACATAATATACATAAAAACATACATAACATACATACCAACATACGATACATACATAAAAACACACACAACATACATACCAACATACAATACATACATAAAACATACATAATATACATACCAACATATGATACATACATAAAAACATACATAAGATACATACATACCAACATACAATTCTTACATAAAACATACATAACATACATACCAACATACGATACATACATAAAAACATACACAACATACATACCAACATACAATACATACATAAAAACATACATAACATACATACTAACATGTGATACATACATAAAAACATTCACAACACACATACCAACATACGATACATACATAAAAACATACATACCAACATACGACCTCTATCGATTCTGTGAGGATGAGGTTTGTGGTGTTCGAGATCCCCCATTACCATTCCACACTTGTCCGAGGTCCACGTTTTTCCCAAATTCACTCGATTTACTTGCCCATCCCAAATTGGAAAATCAAAACTCGACTGCACAATAAAGGAAGGAAGCAACTTCCTCGTTATTCAAAGGCCACAGTAGCAAAAGACGCGAACGGATTAGTGCGAATCGCAACAGGGTTTCTTTGTTTCGAAAAGGCTCAGCAAAGCAAAACAAAGCACGAATCGATCTTTCCATTTATGAGTACAGTGTATATATTTGCTTATCAATATATTCTTATACCGTATGTATACACAGGAGAATTGCTGTTGCTGTTGCATTTTACGGAAGTTGGCGGGAACATTGTACTGTACGATTTTTTAGGAATTCTCTTGCAGCTTGACAGAAATTTATATTTGTATTGTTTTGGTTAATTTTGCTAGAATGGACGATAGTAATGATAAAAGAAAGAGAAGTTCGAATAAAGATGCGATGGATCTTGTCTCCGGGGTGATTCGAACAGGTAATCTAAAATGTGCCCAAACACTGGCTGCAAAACAAATTACATCAGATCAGATCAGAATGTGTACTTCGTAAAATAAATCATATTGATAATATCTGTGCCATGCCATAGATGACTTATTCCTTATTTATTGATATGCTATTATATACAATTATTCTTGTGAACCACGTTTTTTGCCTTTTTTGGGAGCAGATCACTCTGGGAAGAAAAGTAAGGTATGTTTGCTGCTTACAGCAAGTTGTGCAGGTCCATCTCAATTTTGTGTTAATATCAAGTGAAGATGGCCTAGCATATTTTTCGTTTATTTTCAATGCTCTATCACATACATGTATTCATTGTAATAATATCATACTAATGTCCAAATCACGTCAATCTTATTTTGTCTGCTTTATTTGCCTGGTTTACAGTGTTTTGGTATAGTTTTGTTTTATAAGGTCATGTATTTTCAGAGGGATGGATATAAGGAATGCTCAGTGTGTCATTCAAGAGTCGGTCTACGTACCAAGCAGTGTCCTCAATGCTAGTTTAAGTTTGCTGGCAAGGAACAGAACTGGGATGGAATTGCGCAACATGCTTCCACCATGAAAGACACATACACCAAAGAGAAGTTATTCGAACGTGTATGTGATAAAATTTCCATATCTAGTGAAATATTGCTGATCTGTGGCTAGCCATTTCTTGCATGTCTTTTAGTGCTTGACAATGAACTACTTTGCCCTTTAGATAGATCAGCTTGCCACAAAATCTGGATGGACTGGCATTGTTTTTTTGGTGCATCAGAATAGTCAAAGTGCAGCTGGGGAAAGCAGGTTGTTTCAGCATAGCTACTCAACATTTGGTGCTGGCGAGCGAATCGAGGAAGCCATGAAAAAAGTCTTTAATGTCATGAAGCAATATCTATATGGTAAATATAGCTTTTCTAAGCCAACTATTCCACTGCTTTGCTATATTTCTATTTGCAATTAGCATGAGCTATATTAAATTCAAGTTCCCAAATAAAGATAGCCTTATTAACTAGAGCATCTACTTGTATTGCAGGGCAAAGCACTGAAACAAATATTAACCATGAGGTTCCAAATGCTCATGTTTCTGAAATGGTAACAGCTGAAAACCAAGATTCAAGAGAGCATGAAATCATAACACTTCCACAGTCCTTGCCTTCCCAACTTCTGAGCCTATCCCTTCTTCATCTCAGCCACCACAAAACTTGCCTGCTTCCAAACCTATCCCTTCTTCGTCTCAGCCACCACAAAACTTGCCTGCTTCCAAAGCTATCCTTTCTTCGTCTCAGCCACAACAAAACTTTCCTGCTTCCAAACCTATCCCTTCTTCATCTCAGCCACCACAAAACGTGCCTGCTTCCAAACCTATCCCTTCTTCATCTCAGCCACCACAAAACCTCCCTGCTTCCAAACCTATCCCTTCTTCGTCTCAGCCACCACAAAACTTTCCTGCTTCCAAAACCTATCCCTTCTTCATCTCAGCCACCACAAAACCTCCCTGCTTCCAAACCTATCCCTTCTTCGTCTCAGCCACCACAAAACTTTCCTGCTTCCAAAACCTATCCCTTCTTCATCTCAGCCACCACAAAACTTGCCTGCTTCCAAACCTATCCCTTCTTCATCTTCTACAATGTCATCTTTTTTCTCTATTATTTCTTCTGTTGCTTCTGAAATTTTCTCTAGTGGAAATGATTCATTACCCTGCACTCAGCCTACCTCTGCATCTTTGGTAACCTCCTTGTCGTCTTCTTCAGTTAGTGGGCATCGTCCTGCAAAAATTGTTACCTTAGCTGGAAAGACGTTTTTGGTTTTTTTATATGTAGATAAGAATTTATGCTTAAGCATGACAATATTAATCTACTTCTTGTATTGACAACCGTAAATATGTTTTGTAATTTCAAATGTGTTTCATGTTCTATTAAAATCATATTTCCATAATATAAAGTAAAATCTGGTAATTTGTAATCATACGTAATAATATATATATATTCTGCACTCACTGTGTCAAATTGTCGATAACATTGTCTATGATATTAGCATCAAATTATTGATCTTATTCTTCGTCGTCATCATTTTCATCGGAGAATTCCGGTTCTTCACTGTTTTCCTCCTCGGCGATTGTCAATTGAACAGGGTTGAATCCGAGAGCCTTCTTGAAATGAAAGGCTGCCATTCCAAGTCGTTGTTTGCAGATATAAATCCCATGACGTCTCAATCATGGCATTCAAACTTTGCTGCAATTGTTCGGCTGAGTTACGATGGAAATAGTCCTTGGAGATATCATTAAGCAGATTTGGTTCATTAAATATATCAGCATAAAGTTGTGCGAAGTCGATAGTACCTTTATCACACAAAATACCTTGATTTGTGCATCTGATGTGCTAAGGCTTTCAATTATGTTGGAATTTTCGCCTCCTGAATTCAGTGCTGCAATGTAGATAACATTCATGAGCCATGACTGAAAGCATGGAAAGTGGTTATTATAGTTGCTTTGGAAAACTTCAACTTGATGAGAATATGCAATTGTATACCTGTAAGACCCTGTTCGATTTCTAAAATTTCCTGTTGATGCTTGTTAATCCTTTCTTTAAAAAACTTGTAAAGCTGCCTATCTCCTCAACCAATAACGACAATTCCTCTTTGCATCGTTTTAAAATTACGTTCTTGTCTACGATTTGCTTGCAAAGCCACACAGGTACAACATAAAACTCAGCTGAAATCAACGTAATTTGTATTCGCATCATTATTGTCCGTAGAATCTTCGTGGATTTTGTACAATTACTATTTGTTAAGAATTCTCAGTTGACAACCAGCATGCTATAAGTTATGCATGTAAGAGAATGTGGCTAGGGAATTTAATGTAAATACAAAGGTCATGTTCTTTTTACATTATGAGTTCACCAGCAGTGTGCGAAAGTTTTCGTTGGATGAAAACAACTAAAAGCCTGTATGGATTTGGAGAAAACATGATGGTGAGTCGTCGTTTGCACTGATATGCGAGTTAGGGATTTTTATGAATTCTTGCTCAGAAATTTCGTACAACAATATTCCCTTTTCTTTGTCATCTATGATTAAACTTTAATACCAAAGTGTTCTCAATTTCGATTGTAAAGCAAGCGAATCAGTCATATGAATGCAGAATGTAGCGGGCAGTAAATTATGAATGCTTTGCTAGAAAGAAATTAGTTCAGAAAATAATTTTTAAAAAAGGATATGATAAAATTACCTGCATCGGTCTGCCAAGCAAACTTTCCAAGTGCCACATCTGCCTTTTCCAACTTAGAATATCTTTTTGAGGAAATACTACTGACAAGATTGTATTTATCAACAGTAGATTCCAGAACGCTTGTATTCTTCGAAATTTGTTTGCGAATGTTAATGCGTTTCTTTGAAGAATCTGTTTATAAGAATATATCAGTAATTTGAAACAACACATCAAAAACAATAGAACAAAATTAACAATAATGACAATTGAAGTTTATACAGAGATATCTTCATGGGCCGGGTGGCAAAGTGGCGATCGCCACCCGGGCCTTCTGATTTTCAACTTAACTAAAACTACGGGTCCTTTTCGAAAACTTGGACCACCCTAAACCCGGCCTCTTTGGTTTGCCAGCCACGCTGCAATTGTGATGCCAGACGGCCCCCGGATGTCATGTCTTTCCACAAACCCTGGAGTAATACTTACTTAGGGTTAGGGATAAGGTTAGGGTTAGGGTTAGGGCTAGGGTTGGGGCTAGGGTTAGGGTTAGGGTTGGGGTTAGAGTTAGAGTTAGGGTTACCGTTAGCACATCTCGCGGAATTAGAATGTTAAATGAAGTCCTAAATTCATTAAAATTTTTATTTAAAAATAAGATTACTAGCCCTAATCTTAACCCGAACTCCAAACCTTAACCCTAACACCCTCTTACTCCCACCTTCGTAAAGCTCCATTCAGTCTCTCATCAAAAAAGGTTCCCGTATTAATTGGCCCTTATGATTTTTGAAATTATTTACCTGCTAATTTGGATACTTCAAGCTTTTGCTGTTTAAGATTTATATAAATATGTACAAGCTGTGTACGCAAAACATCAATGGTTTGTTCAGTTAACTGTTCTTTGCCATCACGTAAAGCTTCCTCCTTTGTATAACTGCTATCACAAAATAGTTTCCTTTCAAGCACTGCCATTCGTTTTTTCTTACGGCCATAATTTTCCTTGGTGCTGTTCAGTAGAGAATATAGCTCCTCTTGCCCTAAATTTGATGCAAATAATTAACTACTATTAAAACAAGAAGACACTCGAAGTGCTCTTCATCAAAATCGCATAGCAATGAACATGGAATTATTCATAATTGGTGTCAAACCTGTCAATATACTACTGGCTTTATCTGTGTTATCCATGAATTTGTCAACGATTGGTACTGAAAATAGCTCTTCGTGTAACTTGAAGTATTCAGCCAATTGATTTACAATTGTAGTTGAGCTATTTCGATTTAAAGATGCTGGAATGAAATACAAACATGGAAGGAGTGAATGACGTTGAAAAATCTGATTGATTCATAATTTAAACGAGCAATAGAGTTTGCAAGATAAGAAGTACCTTTGGCTTTTTCTCTGGAGTCTGCTTCTCAATTTGCTATCATTTCATCTTCTATTCTTACGTTGCTATTGTCAACAGAGTTCATCAGAACATCCTTTTCCTTTTTAATTGATGTCAATCTTTGCTTTGTCTGATGAAATACGAAACAATGAATTTATTTCGTTAAAAAGTTGCGGGTAAGAGGTCGTAGCATTAGTAAAAAATTTAAAAGGGTACTGTATTTTTTGGGGTGGGTCTCTTGACTTATGCTTCGCGTTCACATGTTGCTTCACATTTTACATTTGAATGTGCAAGGATTTACGATATTCCATGATTTTACCATAATGTCATATTATGTACCACATACTATGTACCACGGATCTTACTCTATATTTTGCTGGATGGCTACTTCAGGAGAATGATCATAATTTTAAAACATATGATTCTGGTATTCATCAAGTAGTTTGAGCAAAATGACAAATTATTATGATTAGGATGTTGATATATTATCACGGTCTAATTGAAGAAAATAAAAATGACCCAAAGAGTATGTGGAAAACCATTAATAGAGTGCTTGACAGAAATGCCTCTGCCACATCTATCTCTAGTCTAAACATAGATGGTAAGATAGTGACAGGAGAGAGAGAAGTTGCGGAGGCACTGAACCAACACTTTGTTACAATTGGACAAAAACTGGCGGATAAAATAGAAAACAAGCCGGACGATGATCCCCTTCTATATATAACAAAAGAACCACAGACGAGCTTTAGTTTTAATCTGGTCAGTCTGTATCAGGTATTTAATGTCCTGCAAAGTCAAAAGAATGGGAAAGCTAGTGGGCCCGATAAGATACCCGTGACTCTTGTCAAAGATGCGTCTGAGTTCATCTCTTACCCTCTCTCATTGATTTACAACTCATCAATGAAAAATGGGATATTCCCTGATGTTTGGAAAATAGCTAGAGTAGCTCCGATCTTCAAGTCTGGGAAAAGGGATGATACCAACAATTATAGGCCTATTTCTATTCTCTCGGTTTTTTCCAGAATTTTTGACAAAATAGTCCACGATCAACTATAATGTTTTTTGAAGGCAAACAAGACTCTTACAGCAAATCAAAATGCATTTCAAAAACTTTGTTCCACAGTTACGTCCCTCATAAATGGTACTGAAACTTGGCTAAATAATATCGATAACCGTAAACTTAACCTAACGATATTCCTGGATTTGAAAAAAGCTTTTGACACTGTTAATCATAAAATAATCATTGATAAATTGATCAAGTATGGTATCAAAAGAACTGAAATAGAGTGGTTTAAGTCTTATTTGACAGAAAGAAAACAATACTGCTCGCTCAACAGCCAGAAATCTGCAGCAAAAGAAGTAACGTGTGGGATTCCTCAGGGATCCTGTCTAGGTCCTTTGCTCTTCATACTGTACCTTAACGATTTTGAGGGATGCTTAAATTTCTCAAGCGCTAGCATGTATGCAGATGATACGCATACAACGATTGCTTCGGGAAACGTAGAGGAGCTTATAAGAATGACAAAAGAAGAACTCCTTAGTATAAGTGATTGGCTACGAATAAACAAGCTTAGTCCTAATCTATCCAAGACTGAATACATGTTGATAGGGCACCCACGTAGGCTCAACGAGTTAGAAGTCTTCCCACCGCTAGAGCTAAACAAATGTGAAATAAAGCGTGTGATGAAAACTAAATCTCTCGGAATGATTGTAGATGATGGCCTCCGCTGGAATGACCAGTATAAAGCACTTTTAGGCAAATTAGCGGGTGGCTTATCGTCTCTAAAGAAGCTCAGGCATATCCTCCCTCAATCAAAACTATGTGATGTCTATCGCGCTCTTTTTGAAAGCCATTTAAGATATGGCGATGTCATATGGGGGAGCCTTTCTGCTACCCAGATAGGTTCCCTACAACGTATGCAAAAGAGGGCCATAGACATCATTGAAAGAGCAAGAATAAAAGACAACTGGCATAATAATATTTTGAATATCGGGAGTTTAATTCAGCTTGATTGTTCTGTGATGGTTTATAAAATCTTGAATAAAGCTTGCCCCGAAAGCCTATGGGATATGTTTGAGCATAGATGCAATCTCTCAAATTATGAAACAAGGAATAGTAGAGACCTTCATATCCCAAAAATAAATCTAGAAAACACAAAGAGAGGCTTTCAGTACTCTAGCATCAAAAATTGGAATAGTATTCCAATTGAGATCAGAGAGCTGTCATCGCTACCCGTCTTTAAAAAAACATTAAAAAGACATTTACTGAGCAATGATAACTCAGAATGACCAAAACGACTCCCTGGAAGAACAGTATCGCTTTATTTCACATTTGTATTTACCCTTATTTTAACTTATTTAATGACTTAAGCAATCACTTATATTATACTATATTATGTTATTATTATGTATCTTATATCTAAAGCTGAAGGGATATCGTTATAAAAATTAAAAAATTAAAATTATGCCAGGGGAGATTATCCAAAGTGTTGAAATGAGCTTCATCCGTAAGTGAAACGAATGATATGGCACAAAAATATTACCTTGAGATACTGTTTTCCTAATGATATGGGTAAATTCTCGATTTTTCTTTGATTCCAAAAGGCAGTATGTCGAGTCAAAGTGTCCTTGCGAGCTAATAACCAATAAAGAAAATAACCAATAACGAATTTACTCTTTCTTGGCCGCGTATAGTGTAGAGTAAAATTATTGGCCATGAATACAAATTATTAAATTCTGATTGCTATACCCGAAGCATTCATATTCTTTGTTGTAATTCCGCACTTTGCAAAGTATGATTTCAAGTATGATTGGCTCAATTGGCAAAGTATAAGTTCTTCTCCTTGATAAAGAATGCATACGCTTTGTTGATTCAGCTAAGAACCTGGGGATTTGGTTGGATAAGGAATTGAGTTTTGAACTTCACATCAACAAACTTGTTTCTAAATGTCACTTGACATTGAGAAGCATTGCTAAAATAAAATCTTTCCTACCAACAGATTGCATAAACACACTAATTTCTTCTCTCGTTTCATCCAAGCTGGACTACTGCAACTCCCTCCTATATCATATTTCTGAAAATAAACTTCATGCCCTCCAATCTGTTCAAAATGCTGCAGTACGATTAATTTTTAACCACACGAAATTTGACAGATGTTCCTTATCTCCATTCTTTCTTCAGCTTCATTGGTTGAAGGTGAAAGAGCGCATAATTTTCAAAACTTGTTTAATAGTTCATAATTGTATATGGGGGGATGCACCTACGGCCTTGAAAGAAAAAATTACACTTGGAGCCGAAAGAACTAAAACCCTTGTAGTTCCCTCTGGCAAAAGTAAGTATTATGAGAGGTCTTTTTCCAAGGCTGGACCATCTCTTTGGAATAAACTGCCTGAAGAGCTTCGCGAAACGCAAGATACAACAAATTTTAAGAAAAAGCTCAAATCGTTTTTACTTATTAATAACATTGATAATTTTATTTAGTTATTGAATTATTTAGTGTCCACTGTTGAGCAAACAAACAGGAGATTTCTTGGTTGTAGAAACAGTGAGTAAACAACAATTTATTATTATTATTATTATTAAGTATGAAAAAAACTGCTCCATGCTCTCTCCGGTTGACAATGCTGCTTTCTCCTGATAAGATCCTCCCCAAACAAGCTTTGCAGGGTAACAATAAAAGCACTTTGAAATGACAGGTATATTTGTACATCACATCAATGTACCAAATTATACTAAAAGTAGCATATAAGCCATTAGAGTGTAGAGTACCTGACAATCCAATGAATGTGCTTTTGCATGCATCACAGAGAGTGCTTTTGACGAGTTCAATAAATTGGAGAACTCCGGTAATTTCTTTACGACGCGTTCCAGCCACGGCCAGTATTTGCACATGATGTCTTGCCATATGAACTGCATGTTCAATGTCTCGGAGAGTAGTTTATGGAGGTACAGGGCATATCCATACTGTTCACCCGCAAACATATTTAGAGCTTTTAAAGCCAAGACATGTCGACACCCTGCTACTACAAGCTCAGTCTCATCTAACGTAGAAAAATTTGCTTGCGATCGAGACCTTGCTGCTTGCCAGTACGAAGCACCACAAAGTTTGTCATCAGCATAATCCTGTAAAAATTTAACAACGGACGGATAATTACTACAATAATTAGTATACTGCAGTCTAGTAGTTTCGTGGAGTAGCTCCATTTCAGTGTCAAGATTATTCATACTATTAAAGCAAAAACTGAGGCTCACCTGACTACCCATCTTGTCATAAAGATTTTTCATATGTGCCTGAACATGATCATCTGGCGCAATAAATATATCACCATATAGCGATTCTTCTTGTCCCCTTAAAAATAACATTTATGGTTCGGATATTTTGCATTAGCATGCGGTTGCACCATGAGCTTGAATTATTGCCAGACTCGCAATCTTACCTGGGTACTTTCTTGAACCTGTATGTTTTGCGATGTCCATCTACATGAATAGAATGACAGTTCCTGTCGCAAACTGGACAAACAAAGCTACTCTCTTCAATCTAAGCATCTAAACGGTACTTGCATGCAATCCATTCTCTGAATGATTTCCCAAATGATGTAGCATTTATTACACAACCCTGAGAAGGAGATGAATCGGTCGTTCAAAATTATGCACAAACAAGCAAATTCTTTTTAAAAAGAATAAACGTTATTCAAATTTGTCCCAATTTTTTGGCGCCACGTTCCAAACTTCTCAAAAAGGATGACAATGATGTACCAGGGGAATTGTTGCTTACTTCTTCCCAAAACTCAAGCAATTCAGTTGCATAAAGTCGACTTCTGTGGATTGGCTGGTCAATAGCCCGATACTATCATCGCAACTTGTGATGAACCAACAGAAACATATGTACAATTAGTGCATTGAAAAAACACATCATTAAATTCAAATCGACCTAAAGTGGAAGAAGTTAGAATTAGCTTCAGTTTTGTTTATATATGTAGATTACGAAGTGCTATTTATGTGCATTGTTTACTGTGCTTTGAGACAAACAAAGTATGCAATTAGGTATCGAAAATTAAAATTAACCATTCAACGTGATCACTGTTATCACTTGTTGAACGCAATTTCAAGCAATGGTTCCATCACTCTTGCAAACTGGGCATGTTGTTGGCCAAATCACTGGAAGACATCTCTCTGTGGAAAGAAACATTTGTTCAACTAGTAGCTAAAAGAATAGGTCAATAACCTGACTTAAAGGAATATGAAGAATTGTGTTACCAATAGTGATGATATTGGAGTCGAAGACTGTTTCGTTATTCCTTATTCCTTCATAAAAGCCATTTATCCATACGTTGCGATTATGAAATGGACACTTGTTATGCAAAATGCCATCACACTCAGAGCAGAGAAACTTCCTACACTCTTGACACTTTATGACAGCCTCATTTAGATTACGTTTACAACAAACTGCATGTTTTTCTGGAATAGAATTTCTTAAAAGCAAAGCATGAAATAGGTCATTTCTTGCATTTGCCCAATTTCCCTCAAGATTTACTTTTCTTCTTTCCCAGGCAGTTTTTTCCATTTTAAATGGAATATCTTTCTCAATTTCATCCAGCATTGTCAGAAATTCTGGATAATATTCTCTCTCTGACTCCATAAAATCTGCAAAACACAAACCTCTGTTACTAATATATTTTGCATGATGCAATAAAAGTGTTGTCCAAATTCGACTACTTCTCACCATCATCTATTGAATTGGGCTCCACTTGATAATCAGGCAAATCATATGTGCTTGATGATGATGCAACTGCTGGACCTTGGTAAAAACAAATTCCTTGTAAATCTAGTAGTTAATCTGAACAGCAGAATCAATACAAATCTTTATAGAATTTTATTAAATAACGAAAGAGCATACCTGCATTAGATTTTAAAGCTTTTACCACCTTTTTCTTCCTTGGATATGTTTTCGTGCTTTTGACTTCATATTTACCGGTCAAACAGTCCTTATTTTGCTGGTAAACCTTTATTTTTTGACTCTTTCTTGAAATGCCAAGGGAAGGAATATCATCAAGGTCTGCCAGTGCTTCTTCAAGAGAGCCCTGCTTCTTTTGTTTACGCTTAGTTTTTTCCTTTTCAAGAAAAAGAAAGGCCATTCATTGCCACAAAACATGCTAATATTTTTCTGCATAATAATCATTTCAGAAATAGAAATAGGCAAAAAACAGACATATTTGCATGGCTCAAGCATCATCATCCCAATCAATCATACTTTTACAAAATCTTTAACAACAAGCAAAGATTACATGAAATATATATAACAAAAACCATTTGATAATAAGTAAGGCCTCAGAAACTTTGTTTACATTGACAGTCAATGCTACATATGCAATTGAAGTTTGTTTTGCTTAGAGATAACCTAATACTTCAATACAAAAATCACAAAAATGAAAAATTTCACATTGAATGTGTCATAAAGGCTGCCAGATCTCATATAAACTAAGTTTGATAGAACCAGAACTTGATCTGATCAGTTTTGTATTGCTCTCAGGATAATTTAACTGTCTGGTTGATAAAATAAGTGCAAAAATTAAAATCCCAAATAAACATTACCAGACAAACAATGTATCTTTAAACAACATAACTACAAGGTGCCATTGACTTTTGGGGTAGATCAAATGTTTCTGAGATTGTTATAGTGTGCATAAACTTACTGATTATTCATAAAAGTATATACAGTAATTCTATGCAAGATTACCTACCAGTGTATTAAATCTCTGGGTAACGGTGCATAGAAATAGGGAGTTAGGCCTACTTATACAAATCACAATTAAATCACCCTCCACAAGTAAAAAGTTGAAGAAGTCATATGAAATAAAAATCGCATAAAGTAGACGCCTCTAACCTTGGATGGGACTTCCATTCTTTATGGAAAAGTGTAAAACAGTAAGTGTAACATAACGAACTCTACACGCTGCAAAGAAGGCGAACGTCGACCATTAAACAACTGATGAATTGCGTGTCGTGTCGTGCTGGTGCGCAATGATAAAAAAATGTCCGTTACGCATCCAAAGTCTGACTGTATTTATTTCTATACTGTATATATAATAGTCCATGGGCCAGACCGAAAATCATGTGCAAATTGGTGAATAAGGTTATTGTACATCATCGGAAAGTAAATTTTGCGCTGATTACGAATATGAATGTTAATAGGTCGAGAAGTGTCATCTTCACACCTAAAATTGCTGATGTCAGCAAAAATGGGAACAATCTTGTTTTAGCTAATGAAAGCCTTTTGCTTAGTAAATACGACATAATTCCATTTATGTTAATGACTTCTTGTATAAAAACAATGCCAATGAGTATATCTGGACAAAATATACATTTTTAAGTTAATAATATGTCCGTCACGTGACTGTGTGATATTTTACGGATTAGTCCGTAAAATCACTGGAATTTGCATAAGATGGGATGCCGGAAGCACACTGGGGCACAGGGGGTCAAACTTTTTTAAAGGGCACTTTTGGGCGTGGCATACGAAAAAACTGTGGGCGTGGCATATTAAAAACGAAACGCTATATAGTGTTAACTGTGAACGCAAACTGTTTAACAGCGCTCCTGTGTTAAACATATTTGATAAATGAACAGAACGATAGTTTTATAACAAAATGTTGTAACTAAATTAGGAAAATAGGAAGTACAGCCGGCAAAACTGTTCTAATTGAATGCACCAAAATAATTTCTTCTTTGTTCTGTTTTTCCGACAAACTCGCTTGCAACCTCTGGCACATCAATATCATGATTGTGCTCCCATAAAAATAAAACCACTAAACACACATTTAAAACTTAAAGAACTTTTAAGGACCTTTCACTACTACCGTTTGGTCAAGAGAGGTCGCAAAACAAGAAACGTTAAGAACCGTGCATGCTTTGGGTTAAAACGATTCTCTTTCATTTCTTTTGCGACGTTTTGAAGTGAAAGAGAATCGTTTTAACCCTTTTCCTTTGTCTTCAACATCCAATCATTTGCTTTATTATATTGTATATCATGGTACTATGCTGTATCTAATCTGCTCTTTCAGTTAAATACCAATGGCGATCGTTGACCACAATACGTCTTGTTGTAAAGCAAAAAAGCCGTAATAATTCAAAAAGGGCAGTTCTCACCCCCCTGCACCCCCTCATGAAAGGGATCCTTGCCCTGTTCCGGCATCCCTGGAATGGTAAAGTAATTTTCAGATTTTGTCCAGAATGATGATTGGGCCCATTTTTCATGATAACTAAGCATTTATGGGGTTATATGAATGTCCTAGATCATGTGATTCCTCCGTTCCTGCTGATGGTAGAGAAGAATTACAATCAAATTTCAACTTCCAGGTAAGTCTCGTTTAATTTTCTAATTCTTCTCTACAATCAGCTACGTCACTTCGTAATCCCATGAGATTTCAAAGCCCAGTGTCACGAATAGCACCAGAAAATTGGCGCATCATGTTGTAAAATGATGAGAATCAGTGAAAACAAAACAGATATTGATAAAATTGAAAAAAGCTACATTGTTAAACTTGAAAAACTTAACTAGGTGATTCAGATGATGCGGTTAAAATACGATGCCAAAATTGTCTTTTTCTTTTTGCAATAGAATTGAGCGAATGTCTTTGCATTTGATCAGCCAGCAGTTTCCATTATTTTTGGCAGCGATAAACAGGCTTGGTGGGCAGCTGACGTTGAGGCAGCTCGGCAACTATGAGTGGAAAATTTTCTTGTATCAATGCCAGCAAGTTTGAGAGTTTCCTTTACCCATCTGGCAATGGTGTCTTTAGAAACCGGTTTGTATGGTGATTGAAAACTTAAAAACAACTGGGTGCTGTCCTTTCTTAAAGGGGCAGTCTTGGAAATATATTCCTCAAGTTTCTTAACAATACACAGGCGGTCGTCATCTGGGTATGCTAAAACTTCAAGGGAAGCTTGATGTTTACCTGGTTTGCTAGTTTTAAGTGGTTGTTGTATGGTAATACGGAGTCTGTCAGGAAGAATTTGAATATATCGAATATCCATAACATGAAGTGTTTGACTCCGTTGCCCCGTAAGCAGACACAGAAGGGTAGCTGTAGTGTAAGAGAGCTCCTTGATGGAAATCGATTTCAAGACAGGGAGTTCCCGTAAATAAGATAATAACTGTCCAACATCCCGAATATGAGAATATTTTGGTAGAGATGGCTTAAGGTGGAAAGCACCTTTCATAAGATGACGAACAAGGGGGTGTTCACCTACGGAATGGTTGCCTCTCTTTGAAATAATAGATAAAGGAGCCGATCTGGCTGTATTAATGGCACTGTAGCCCAGGCCTTCAGTAAATAATGATGTAAGAAATTCAACAACCTGTTCAGCAGAAGGGTTGTATACTTCAAGGCTATGTGCATAACAAAATTGTACCCATCTATTTAAATAAGATTGATATTGCTTTAAGGTACCAGGACGCCATGAAGAGAGGATAAGATTTTGGGCTGAGGAAGACAGGCTGCTTGATTCTAGACTTTTGCTGATAAGTGACATACAATTAGTTGCAGTTTGGAATGGAGAGGATGCTGTTTGTTGGGGTGGTTTGGTAAGGTCAGAAGATCCTTCCTTCTTTGATTTAGCACAATGGGCTTTGATTTCTTTTATTTTATTCCTAGTGTGTTCATTGTTATCACTGTGGAAAGCAGGTCACAAACATAAATTTTTATTTATTGCAAAATTTGTCCAAAAGCCAAAATGCGTTCGTTATTACACAAAACACAGACCAGCTTCAAAGGCCTGGAAACCACTCTAGGACATTCATATAACCCCATAAATGCATAGATATCATGAAAAATGGGCCCAATCATCATTCTGGACAAAATCTGAAAATTACTTTACCATTATATCCCATCTTACGCAAATTCTAGTGATTTTACGGACTGGTCCGTAAAATATCACACAGTCACGTGACGAACATATTATTAACTTAAAAATGTATATTTTGTCCAGATATACTCATTGGCATTGTTTTTATACAAGAAGTCATTAACATAAATGGAATTATGTCGTATTTACTAAGCAAAAGGCTTCCATTAGCTAAAACAAGATTGTTCACCTTTTTGCTGACATCAGCAATTTTAGGTGTGAAGATGACACTTCTCGACCTATTAACATTCATATTCGTAATCAGCGCAAAATTCCCTTTCCGATGATGTATAGTAACCTTATTCACCAATTTGCACATGATTTCTCAAAAATTGGGCTTTGCCCCATGTGCTATAAAGGCAGTTTTGCACATGTCAACAATGCATATATGAGCCGTGAGAATGGCTTGTTCCAGAAGCAGCAGGCACGGCGGTATCTGACACAGCAGACAAAGCAGAGATGAGAGGAAAACAAAGGGCGGAAGAATTTTCGAAGTAGAAAAGTGAAAATATGTGGAAAAAGAAAGGGAATTTCAAAAAAAAAAATCCATATTGCAAGTATGGAATTGAGTCCGAGAGGGGGCGTGGCAGGGGCCTGTGAGCGCGGTTTCCGTCACCGCTAGGATTTTAGGTAATAGTGAAGGGAGAAATTACGAAGCAGCTAAGATTGAAACCAATGCGGAGGAGCTTAATGGACCAGTCCAGCGTCGTCCAATTCGGGTGCGCAGACAGCCGGAGAGACTGAACTGTGACATTTTGGGTGGACAAAATTGAGAGGGGAGATGAGGTGTTCTGGTGTTATTGTGTTATTGTTTGAACCTTGAAAAGACTATAATTGAAGACTCACTCTGATGGAACTCCTCGCTTATGCGTTTATAATTGAGTAGTTAAAGTTTGGGCATTCTGAGTTGATTTATTTTACAGAAAGGCGTGTTTTTTTTGTCTTGTTTGGCTAGGCCAGGCTAAGAAAACATAGCAACTTGAGAGCTCACCACCAACAAAAACTCTTTGAGATCTATGATTCAACTGGGATTTGAACCACTCAAGGGGGACACCTCTAATACCATAACATTCAAGTTTGCGCAATAGTATATTATGGTCAACAGTGTAAAAGGCTTTAGCAGAGTCTAGCAATACGCAACAGGAAAATTTCTCAGCTTCAATTGCTTCAATTAGCTTAGCACAAACGTCAAAAATTGCCAGAGAAGTATATATTTTTCTTTTGAAACCCAAATTGATGAGGAAACAAGATCTTTTGTTTTTTTCGAGAAAGCTAACAAGTCGAACATAAGTTTCTCATAAATTTTATTTACTAAAGGCAACAAAGATATTGGCCAATAATTACAAACATCATGGAGATTTAGTATCGAATCGTCAAAATTATTCAAGAGTTAAAAAAGTTCAGTACTGGGTTTCTAAAACCATGAAAGCTCAAAACTATGAGACCTAAAATTGGAAGGAGAAATTGCCGTTATAAAAATTAATTATAAACAATAATCAGTTTTGTCCTGAATGTAAAATAAACAATTTACTTACAGAACATGTTCATCCCATCCCACAACTGAACACTTTTAAAGCTTGAAAGGAGAATGTCTACCCAGATTAGTTTAATTCTAACAAATAAATTCTAAACAATGTATTTTTATTGATCTAGTGTAGCTTAATGAATATTCATATGTAATAGGTCCGTTGAAATTCATAAGTTAGCTAGAAACTTCGGCTGTCATTTTCCAAACACCTAATTTTGTCATAATTTTTGCTGCATCAATGATTACACTACACAATTGACTAAGCTTCCCTGAAAAAACTGTTCTCACGGGCTTTCATGTTTTGCAGGTTTCGAAGTTTCAAAGTTTTTTTGCTGCTCTTGTTTTACCTGAACATGAGCAATTCGCTCGATAATATGCCCAGGAGTTAAAAAAAGACCCTCTTATTAAATTTCGGACAAGCATTAATCCCAAAAAATTCCAAATTGTCACAAAGAAAACTAAATTGTAGACGAAACAAATTGGCGTTGAGGCAAGAGCGACGCTAATTATGTCATATTTACCCTGATGCTTTAACTTCGTGTATTGTTTCTGCCTAATTACACGAAATAAATTGACACAAAATCAGCAGGTACGTACCAGGGCCATGCATAGAGATAAGATATATAATACACTAGAGAGCTAACTCCTATTGTTTCGGTCAAAGCGAGATTGATACTTTGTGCGCCATCTTTTTGACAGTATAAGTTGCGGAAATATTCAAGGCACGGCTGACGTAAAGTTTCAATATAAAGCTTCTAGCGTGATTCAAAAAGTAAATTCGAAAGATTTTACCAGTTTCTAAATAAGTATGTCTGTAGAAACCTCTCTATTCATTATGTATGTTAGGATTGCTCTGTTCCAATACTCATTAACAAAAATTGTTATGTTTATGTTTTATGTCTCTTCTGTTTTTATGGGACAGGGTTCTCCATGCCGTGCCACTCCACTACTTCTAGTTCTAAGCTTACATACTAAAATAAAACAAAATACTGTACCTTCCACGATGTCCAGACGTTCAAAATGAGTGAAAAGGTCTCTCCTTTACCATTCGCTGCTTCTCAGTTTTTAATTTTTACTGGATCATATTAAAAATTCATATTTTTCCCTATGTGATACCCGTCAAAAGCGAATGGGGTTGGCTCAGAGTGCCAGAACATGGGTGAGCCAGAATTATGGGCGAGTGACGTTGCCAGAATATGGGCGAGTTCTTTATTTCTCGTTTTTTTTTGGTATTGAACCTTTCTAAAAACACTTGTGGAACGTCAGGAAGGTCGTGTTTAAGGTTTTTTGCCAATTATTAACTAAATATATTCACTGCAAGTAAGCTTTTAACTCATTTTCTAACCTCTCAGCAACTTGTAATATTTAAGCCACATATTCTATACAATAACAACAATATTTATTCCAAATTAGATGATAAGAGCACATGGGTGTAAAGTTTAGTATATTCATTTTTTAAAAGGAACCTGTGGAAAATTCTCATACAACAGTTTCTTAGCGTTCACACTATTTATATTACGAAATGTTTCTTAGCAGGTTCTTGACAACAAAAACTAATTTTCCTTAAAGGGCTACTCTCACCATATTTTTTAAATTCATTTCTGGGTAGTTTTTGACATAAAAACAGGTATTGCAGTTTTTAAATTTTTAAATTCGCTCATTAACACCTCTTTTCACGGCTCCAAAAGTGCGACTTTCAGCCATTTCTGGAAAATGTCGCGCAACATGAAACGATCTGGGCCGAGGTTGTGTGACGTACATGCCGGAACGGAATCAACTTCTCTCTTTGGCTTCAGTATGGAAAAAAAACGTCGCGTCCGTATGTCTTCTCAAACCATTTCAACGCCATCATTACAATGCTTATTGACATCTACCCATGTGTTTTTCTTTGATTTTCGGCATTTTTCATGTCTGAAAATTGATCTCCCCAACGTTGTTGGGAAGATGAAGATGGCCATCCTTTGTTTCAGTCCTTTGTTTCAACGGTTTTGTTTCACCAATCAAAACATTCCCATTTCTGCGCAATTGCCCATTTTTCAGTAATGACGTAATGCAAGTTTTGAAATTAGCCAATCAAAACTGCCAACCCAGATTAATCTCAGTTCACAAGTGATCACGGAAGTTCCATTTCACTTCCGTGATCGTGCTCAAATTTGTCTGTAGACGAAGCAACATAGCAAAAACACCATGTTGCGGTGCAGCAGCGCGGCGCAGCTTTTTATAATTAATGTATTTTTCGATTGACAGCTAAAATATGTAACACCACATGATTTGGGTGTGGAATTTGTTTTGTGGGATTTTAGAGTTGGACTATAGTCGTGTTCTATGTTATGTGATTCGATTGAGATTTGATTAAAGAAAAGGTTGTTTTACTTATGTGATTGTTCCTCATTGTATAAAAGAACTGGAAAGGGGGAAAGAGTTCTCCAACACACCATTCCGTGTTATCTGTTTCGTACAATCAAATAGCAATACTCTCTGCTCTGAAGAATTGTTGATTCTCAAAAGAAAACAAAATTTGATACTCCTGACTGAATTACAGGGTGGTCCAGAAAAAATTAACCCCCCCCCCCTAACAAAATAATTCGTAAACAATATTTCTGAAGTAGCAATTTCATGAAATTCATGCTTCCAGTTATTCCACTTAAGTGCGATATTTGTGTAAGTTTGGTGCTGGTAGAGTTTATTATCTCTGAGTAAATGTACTCTCAAACTTAAGCATCCAAAAACACACTGTTTGGAAACATGTAACTTTATATTGACGCAACAAAGCACGAAAAACTTTAACAAATAATTCTATCAGTCACATAAGATGTTCAAAATGTCAAATACATTAATGGCCCTGACAATTTTTCGTTGGGATAGTGATTCCCATCCATGCACTATCGCATTGCGACCACTACCCACTCTTCTCTCTCAATATTACCGGTCTCGTCAATTTTCCTAACCAATTTGGCAACGCCACTCATAGTCCAGTTCTTGTTCGGGAACTCTGATAAGATTCTTGTTCTTCCCCATCCTTTTCCTATTCTTAAATTCTTTATAAGATGCTTTGCTTATATTCTACTGACATTGCAGGCATTTTCCTTTACGTTAATTTTTGCTTTGCTTGCTCGCTGACGTGATGAAATTTCAATTTCCCGCCAAAACAGCGGGTTTTTGTATGTCACGAATTTAACGCCTCATTGTGCCTAGATGGAAGCTCTAAACGTCAAGATATTACTATACGCTAATACACTTGAATTGAATATTATCTGGTATAAATTTTATTGAATTCATTTTTGAGAAAAAATATCTATAAATTATTGTGTATGGGGGGTTACTTTTTCTAGGCCACCCTCTATTTTCATTAGCCTTTTTATACACTACATATAATGTACATAAATGTTGTTCTGTTCAGGAAATGATATGTTTGGAATTGTTTTGTTCAAAGATTGTGTTTCATTTGGTTCAGCTGAATTCCAGTTTTGTTTTTACCGTGTAGTCTGGTTTGTGCACAGAATCTGTTTTAAGATAATGTGTAATATATTTGTTCTGCACTAATAATTCCAGTTATATTGAAACTTCTGTTAGAGTGCTCCTTGATGTTGTTCAGATTTGTTCGTAACTTAGGCCCGCGCCCGATCATGCGACCCTAGCCTGAGGGCTTAGCTAAAGTTTGTGGCCCAAGCATCTGTCCAGGCGTACTTTTGGCAAAGGTACTCACTGCTCCGGAGATATTCTTAATATTCCAAGAATTGAAAGAATAATTTTCCAGTTGAAAACTTCAGCGCAAAGATGCTACCAAAAGTTTGGCTCCATAGCTTAGCTTCAAGGATTTCCTCCATTGCGGTGAAATCTGAGTGATTTTCAGAAAGCGTTCGTGCGGTTGCGCAGAAATGGGAATTTCTGAACAACCTGAAAACGGACGATTTTCATCTCCCCAACAAAAAGCTGATGTAGTGACAATGGATTTTTCCAGTATTCACACGCCTCAAGTTGTTATCTGTTTATTACTCAACCTCTTCCTTCCATTCATTTGCCTGATAAAGAAACCAGTTAACGTTCGTGAATCGTGATATAGTAAGTTTGTTTATTGTTTCCACCAGTTCTCTAATCTATTTTATCAAGTTTTGCCGTGTTCTGGGTTTTAGCAAGATAATTATGGATAATTTTTGTATTTACTACTTGGAATTTTGTCAAAGATATTGAAATGCTAAAATGATGCGCTGTTAAAAAGTTGCTCAAATTGAAATTGTTTGGTTGTTTGGTAAATCTTATAAATGCATAGATAAGAGCTCACCAATTTTCCATACTAACAATTCTATCGCAAAATTGTTGAAAGAGAGCTTGCCCCTCTTCAATTAAATAGATTTCGTTTTCATATTATTGTTTAAAACCATCCCGCACCACTGAAGATTGTATGTTTGACATGTTAAGTTCTTACTACAGGTCTCAAGTTGACAGCAGCTTTCATTAGCTGATACTGATGACCTGTATAAATATAATTAAAAAAAAAATGCGACGGTTGCTCGAGACTGCGACGTTGAGGTAAAAAAAACCGCCGGCTTACAGCATAAGCGTGAGCAAATCATCCTCATTTTTGTGAAAAAACTCACGCCCTTCATGATAAACAAGGCATCCACAGATTCCTTAGATCCTGATCTAGTGCGTGGCACGATTTAATTTTTTAGATACGACTTGGTTTTGACTATAGATATGCAAAACGTTGAATTTTCGTCCGAGCTTTTGTACCGAACACAATAAAATAAATTTCATGCGTTCCGGCATGTACGTCATACCGGCCTCACCCCAGTTTTCTTTTTGCCCGACTTTTTTCTGAAAATCGCACATTTGGAGCCATGAAAAGAGGTTTTAATGAGCGGATTTCGAAATTTAAAGAGTTCAGTACCTGTTTTTACGTCAAAAGCTACCCAGAAATGAAGTAAAAAAATATAGTGAGAGTACCCCTTTAAAGAAGACCTGCAACCTGAAAACAAGTTGAGCTCCATTGATCAAATATGATCCGCTGATCACAAATAGAAGTAACCATTTTTTATGCGAGTAACCGTTTTCGAATAATTTCCACTTAAAGTGGCGTTTTTGTCCGCGGGACAGTTTCAGCCTTGTTTGGCGTGATGACGTAACTGGCGAACAATCTTTTTGGCCTAATGGTGAAAGTCATAGTGAACTTGCGCTTTTGTAACAGTTTCATTCATCAAAAAAATAATATATTAATACAAAAATGAGTTGCTATTCGTCTGTTTTCCTGTGAACCCCATTCATTAATATTAATTACAACTCTTCGAATGAATGATGAATGCGTGTTTCTCTACATGGCCAACAGAAGCGGCTGCGTCACCGAATTCTCGCATTGACTCAAAGTCAACCTCAAGCTGAAAATATTTCTTTCGATATAAAATTAATTAATTACAATATACTGGTCAATGCGCAACAAGATTTAAAATATACAATATAATAGTAAATTTTGGTTTGCTAGCACTAACAATGCTAAATATAATGAAGAGAAGTAATTAAAAAATTTTGAGCTGATGGACACATGGAAAGACTTTGGGCAAGCTGAATAAAAGAAAATGAAATAATAATGACAAGAAAAGATATATAATAATACCAAAGATCATTGATAGCAATAGAATAATAATATCAATAGGAAAATTGTTCAAAAAAACTTACAGGTTTTTAAATACTGTTCAAAAGAAATTTTTTCATCTGTGTTACAAAGTAAAACTGTTCTATAGGTGGGGAGTTCCAAACTTTAATACCATCAAAATGAGAAAGTTTTTTTGAAGTTTCTAGACATGGATGGAAGGGAGAAACCTTCAGAAGAGGATTGCCTTGTATTATATTTATGTAAATGTTTCTTTCAAACTCGCGTTCGAGATAAGATTTGCCCGTGTTAATCTGAACCATAATTTTTGCTCTCTGACCTTAACTTGGCGCGAATAACAACTCGAACACAAACTGCAACACTTATTTATAGAAATCATAGATACCTAAAACCGTTTGAAATTCTAACTCCAGCTATAGATGATATGCATATTAACGTCACAGTCCATTCGCCGCCATGCTGAGTGGTAAAATGAGTGGTAAGATGGCGGCCACGAAGTAGCCTCTAAATAGGCCCCTTCAAAAATTACATAATGGACAAGGATGCTAAGTCAGATTTGCAAAAAAAATTTGTCACTTGATGTCAAAATAGTAGTTTTCTGTAATGAAATCAGATTTTTATCTGATAGACTTTCTTTCTTATAAAAAATTTAACCGAAAAACAGCCTGTCGGCCAAGGCTCACGGCTTTTTAGAAAAATATTTAGGCCGAAGTACACAAATCTCTGTCATTGACAAGAGAGGCTGGTAATGAACAAAAAAGGGCGCGCATTTGATTTTGAAGCGATATTTTTTCAAAATGGTTGAGTCTTGTTCTGTTCTTGGTTGCACGAAAAATGGGTTTAAGAATGAGGTCAAATTTCATCGAACTCCCGGAGGGAAAGATGGATTTTTATTGCTAAAATAAACCCAGATAGCAATATTGACCATGCTTGGGTTTGCGGAATTCACTTTGTCTCAGGTAGGCCATAACATATTTGTATTTATTCGCCATTTTTTCCCTACGGATTGCTCTGATTGGGATATGAGATTATAATTATCTGTTTTACACGTTTATAACTAAATAGATACATATGTCTCCTTAATGTTTAGGTCAGAAAAGTGAGAACATAGTCAGAACTTAAAGGAAGACAACATATTGTATTGAGGTCAGAGGTTTTCCAACTGAGAACTGATTTGGCATTGTTATCTTTTCAGCAATGTACTCTGGAACATGACAATAATAAGCTCCTTATGAAGATTCTTGGTTTCGTCGAACCTTACATGCATTCCCATCACAACAGAAAGCTCTCTAATTTTCAAGAACTTCTTCTTGCACTAATCCGGTTACGTCTTGATTTATCAGAGCAATACTTGGCTTATCGTTTTGGAATTCACCAAAGTAGTGTTTGCAGAATTTTCTACAAGTTGTTTGTTGTTTTGTCAAAATGTCTATCTGCCCTTATTCTTTGGCCTGAAAGGGAAGTTCGTCACAAGACCACGCCTACAGCATCCAGAGAGCATTTTTCAAAGTGTGCTGTGATCATTGATTAACATTATCTAATGCACAAATCTACACTGAACTGAGGACCAGGTTTCCAAAGCATGGGTGTCTTTTGGACCTCTCGCTCCAAGAGACCCATGCTTGCAAATGATAGCATGAAATGCCAATATATTAAAAATCATTATTTTTATCCATCTCAGGCACTTGAATGTTTTGAATGTTTTATTCGTTCTTGTTTTTTGGTTTGAATTTTGTTGAGTTCCATAAATGCAAAACTCCTGTTAAAAACTTAACAATGCCTTGCTACCATACTAGGGTGACGTCGCCATGAGTTGGTGCAGCTACCGAAGCTTCGTTTTTGAGTGGCCTACATTGAAACTAAATACAAAGGCACCATTATGGATAATGTTTAAAAGAAGGGCGCGAAACTGTTTTGCTGACGCCACTTTGTTATTTTTAATTGCCTAGGCTTCTTTGTTTACATATTTGTTAAAAATAATTGAAAGTTTTGTTCCAGAAACCACCATGTAGATAATTGCATTCAATTTCGCTTCTGTTTTTTTTTCTGGTGCATAAAATTAATTCTCAATTTTTGGCTATTTTTTAACGTAATTTCCGTAATTCCAATTCTGTTACGCAGGCTAAATTCCCGACGTTGAAAATCTGAAAAAAACTTGTTGCTTTCAAAAATTTTTTCAAAACGAGGAAACAATTTGTTAATCCCTTTCAATTAGAATTATGTCGCCATCATGGTGCACTCTAGGATACACTTTTTTTAATATACGAAACTGGTCAGTACGCAATTACTAACCCTGCCCTGGGTCAAGGGTATTTTTTCTTCATAAAAGCATTTATTGAAAGCAATGGCTTTCTGAGAATGCTTTCCTAGCCTCTTTTTGCAGGCATCATGCAAGTAAACTGTTTTTGGGGTAGGCACCCAAAATTTAAGAACTTGGATTTAACAGGAAAGTTACACGGTAACGGGATTTGCGACCAAGTTGAAACTGGGAATAATGAATCACTTTTGCGGATGAACCATGATGGCGACGGGCCTAAAATGTCTACTCGGAAAGCTCGACTTTTTAATGCCGCTGCACAAAACACACGGCAAATAGAGCTCATTTCCATTCACACTAGTGTTTAGGTGATATGTCAAGGAGTCCCCTAATAGTAAGAAGTTTATAATTATTTTTTGTTTAATTACCGTAAACATTATTTTTTTGAAAGTGCACCAACTCATGGCGACGCCACCATATGTGACTCGAATTTATTTCGGTTGAAATTAAAATTTTCAAATATTATACACTTGGGATGGCTTTCTAAATTTTCACGATTAATAAATGCAATATTTCACGATTATAAGTGCAATATTGCACGTGCGAATCCATGTGGAAAGAGTAATTGGACTGCTTTGAAATAAATTTACAATGCTGCAGAGCATCATCCCCATCAAGTTGCTGATGAGCAAAACTACACAAGAAGATAGCATTCTTGATGATATCTCGGTTGTATGTTCAGCTCTTTGCAACCTCTGTGAGTCTGTTGTTCCTCTGGAATGAAACAGCAGCACTGAATTTGTCACCCTTTAAACAACTTTTTTCAAAGCTACCCAATAGACCAATGTGTAACCCCTTGTGTTGTCAAACAAAGTTTATGTATATGTATATATATCTAGTGGGGCGAGTTGAGTTGTTACCCAACCAAGAACAAAGTTCTGAAGTACAAGAAGATGTAGACTTTTCTTTGAACACAGAAACACTATAAATTTAAAACAAAATTGCCGCAACATGAGAGCAGACTTCCCCTTGTCCGACCAAGCAAGTATAATGTCCCCTACATACAGATCCATCATCATTAACGACGGCCCAAGCTTGATTAGGCAATTTTTGTGAAAATGGTGCGAGTGTCGTACTTTGGCAAAAAAAAGATACAACGAGAGCTGGATTCGCTTACAAATTTCCTCATAGGTTTGGCAAGTGACAACATACGGATATGCATTCATACATTTATAAGCTTTCAAACTTGAATGGGTAAAATTGCTTGTTGAAGTAACCAGATAATTGTAAACGGCTGCGTAAGAAAATTTAGGCCACTGCTCCAGAGGAGTATCAAAATCAGACTTATTCAATAAATATGGGTCTGATATCTGTAAAAATTGCAACTTCTGGTCGTAAACTAATTTTAACTGAGAGGTGAGACCAAAGTAATGTACAGAAGACGAGTGACAAGCTCCAAAAGGGGCGTTCTCCATCGGCGCCTTTTTCGCGGCCGCCATTTTGCCACTCATTTTACCACTCAGTCCGAAAAGAATGAGTTCTGTGACGTCAATATGCATATCATCTATACCCGCGATGTTTATTATGGTCGTTTTTCACACTCGTATATGAAATGGGTTATGGACATCAACTTTTTCACTGCCGGTATAGATGCCACCATATAAAATCAACAGCACTTTTCCTTATAGCACATATAGTTTTTGTGTGCTAGCGAAGCAAACATGGTCAGGTATGCTGCTAATAACATGGTTGAGTCGCTATAAAAAGTTAGGTACCTTCCACTGGTTTCCTAAAGATAATATCTTACACAAGAAATGGCTTGCCAATTTAAAACTGACCAATTTTGCATGCAACGAAAACAGCGACTTTGCAAGCGAAGACTTTGCAGCGATCCTTTGCCACCCGAATGTTATGAGTACTTCTTATGGACTCACTTGGACTGACTACCAGCAATAAATATTGTTTGTATAGCCCCTTCTTTCAAGATTAACACTGAAAGAAGGGGCCATACCAACTATATTTGATTTGGGAGTCCGTGGGGTCGCAAGCAAATGAAAGGGACGCTTATATTCATTCTCGAAGCATGTACGACAAATGTTCTCGTAAACAGTTTTTGGTACTTTCCAAATTTCAAAATGTTGATTTATATTCGTAAGATAGCTACTTCTCCCATCGCTACTATTAATGTACACAGCAGTGACATCAATTAGGTCATTGTTTATACCACTGTTTTTTATTGTTTACGCCTTTTGTATTCAAAAGCCATAACTGGGACATTGAAATCGACAAACACAAGCATGCAGATATAAGAGCGATGTATAATTGGCTTGGATTGGACACGAGTTATGCGCAATGATCCCTCACTTTTATGGGATAACTGGACGTAATACAATTTCCAATTTCATTGCTTCGGTAAAATGAAAGTACTGGAGAACTTCTATTAGAACATTTACTGCGGTGCAAGAGAAGGATAGCTGTAAAGTAAGCAAGTTTGTTCAAACTGTGATATACAGTGGTCGAGAAAATGAGACATTGGTTGATACTTTGATACTGCTTTGAGACGATGATTCATTGAAGGAAGTTATTCTTCGGGTGCACTACCAAGTTTACCATTGGTCGCGGTGCACTATTGGATTGATAACATGAGCAATTGGTGTGGTAATATAAGTAATGCGTGGGATATGGCAATTGAACGTCATTGGCTCCCCAAAGCTATGGCGAATTGAGCTGAACTGAACTGCAGTGCAGAGTTTGCATGATTGAAGAAATTGAATACACGGACTGCTCATTGAAACTCAGTGATCATGGATTAGTAGTAGCGATGTAGTTCACAGATATTTTTTTACGGGTTTCTGGTACAGATAATGTCTGTACAAAAAAGTTCATTACCTAATGTACCAGATCTGAGAGCATCATATGCCCTTTTAGGGAATCAATTACTTCCTTCGTTATCAAAATCTGTAAAAGCAACCAAAGAAAAAGAGCCAAAGGCGAAACGAGCGAAAATAATTAATAATGAAGATATCGAATCCAGCGGCGAAGATGACATAGATGATGGACCAAGTGAACTTGATTTAATTTTCTATGGCGACTCCTCTGGTAAAAGTGATTGCAGCGATGACGATAGTGACTGTGCTCCATGAAGTTTGCTTTTTGAAAGCTCATTTTCAGGCTTAGATATTAAACATTGAGATTGGTGAATTTTTCATGACGTCACAATCAATTAATGGCCGTCTAAGCGTACCTGCATGACAGTTCATACACGTTTAAGTTCATTGCTACAAATGTTTTGATGTATTCACGGCCATAGACTAATTTCAAATGATTCCAGCTGTCTTTCAGCATTTTAAAGTGCTAATGCAACGAATTTTTACATGGTGTTTTTATTTCAAAAATAATGCACTGATTAACGTGGCGCAAATAAAATTTGCAAATTATGTGTACTTTTTTCTCTATTAACCTTCAAAGTAGGCAATTTTGACCTTTTTTGTGCGAAAACAGAACGTCAAGAAGGCTTTCTTCTATTGAAACTCAACATGGCCAGCTGTGAGCGAGCACAAACCTGACGGGCATCTCGGGAGCAAATAAATCATGGAACTATTTACATGTCGTAGAGATACATAACGGAGACAATTGTACGACTTTTCAGTGTTGCGAAAAGTATCGTTTCATAACGTTGCTGATAGTATTTCACAACCAATCAAACAAAACAACGTCTTTTTAAGGAGTTCGGGAGACAAACATCATTCGGACCCACCGACCAGGATAGCAGGATTTTCTTCATTATAGCGTTCATTTTTGCTTTGAAGTGAAGAGAGATATTGAGAAAGATCTTAAAGATGAGATTAAAGCTAAAATCAAAAGCTATTCCTGCAATAGAGGAGGTAAACAAGCTCGTAACCCAAAGTGTGACTCTCAGCTTCTTTACTCGGGCCTAAGCACCCTTCGCCCAAAGTGGTTAGGCCCGAGTGGTTAGTGGTGGTTAGTTTTTAAAGATTTTGACGACGTCATCATGAAAATGCTGATGACATCATATTTTGATCTTCCTTACGTCCGTTGATAGGCGGGCCAAAAAGCTATCGATTGGTGCCATTTTCAACGTTCTAGTTAATACATGGCGTCAGATAATCGAAATCTTACTTCTTTTTCGACTGTTAAAGTGACGTCATTGCCAACGTGACATCTAGGCATAATTGAGTTGGGCCCATCTTGGAATATTAATCTCCATCCCTTAAAACATAAGAATGCGGAAAGAAACTGCCGGTTAGGCAATTTGTTAGATTGTAACGATGAATTTCCCTGTATAAAGCACAAATTGGACAGAGAAGCAAAAGGAAATGCAAATTCCATCCTAAACAACTAATATATGTTTGAAAGCTTAACCGAACTTAACTAGGAACAAAAGAAACAAAACAATATTTATTAAGGGGAACTGAAATGAAACCTTTTTTTGATTTATCGTTGGAACTTATTAATAAAAGGTGAAATAATATTTTTTGACAATTTTTGAAACCCGCAAGTGCGAATAAATTGGCGTCAAAGTGCCAAAATTGGGCAATTTTATTCACCCAGTTTTGAGATTAGGAAGCATGTCTATATGTTGGAGATGTAAAACCACATCAGTTTGAGTCTCTGGCAGACATCTATGATACGAGTAGTGAAGAAGATGTTGCGAAAGATCACGATGGCCTAACTCCTGTTGTACTGCTGCGCTGCGAGATCGTTACAAACACAGTAGAAGTTAGATCATGGTGAGCTTACATGTAAAAAACATATCTGTAATTCAATACTGTCCTATATACAAACTAAAACTTTGAAATATGTAATTATGCGTTCCTTTTTTTGCCTAGATGTGTATGTGATGTGGCAAGTGCAAGTGTGTGCAGAGAGTCAAAAGGGAGCTCTCTCGTGTTTTGTTGTCCCCCCAAGAAATTAAAAAAGCATAATATACAATAAGATCAATTTACAAAATTGTAATATTTACAAAAATATACACATTATAAAAAATCACACATTGAAAGCTGAAAAAATAAATAAATAAACTAGCTGTTAACATTGTTAAAATGAGTGCTGCTGTGATGTAACCAGGACTAAAGGATCCAGAATTTGATTAAAACGGTATGTTTTGAAATGAGTTCTTCAAAAAAATATGGAGAGGGGGTGTTTAGCGTGCTTGGAAGCCCAGATATCTATATTGGTAACAGGTCGTTTCTCTATATTTGATGTGTTTGAATGTTGTCATTTGTATTTGACATTTCTTATTGACATTTACGTTTCGTGGCTGGATTTTGGAATTTCAGCAAATAGATTTCAGCAAATTATTCTTTATCAAGAGAAGGTGTACGCTCAGTTTGAAGATCAAAGATAAAACTCAAATCTTTGTTGATGTGACTTCACAAAATGAACACAAAACAATACCAGAAACAGAGGAATAAATGTAGAAAGCCCCAGGTTAAAAAGAAAACTAAATTAAATGTACATCAACAATTTGAAATCTGAAGTCATGATTTTCTGGACCGGGATTACTTTCAAAAAAACAATAAAACATAATGATTGTGCAAATGAAATGATGATATAATATTTTTTAAAGCCTACTATACTTCCGCACAGCTTTTCTCATCTGCTTGCAGGCATTCATTTTTATAAACTTATCCCCGCGAGAAGAAAGCAACTCCTGTGTTCTTGTCGAAATAAAAATGGCCTTTTTTGGGCCTTCTCGATTCTGGCCACGAATAAAAGTTAATAACCAGCAGATAAGCCAACCAAATATCGTTTTCTCAATGTTTCTAAAACGTCTCACTTCACTGCACTGCAGCAAAGATTACCACCATTGATGAATTGATAATAAAATCAGCATGCGGCTAAACGGAGGAGGGTTTAAGGCCACGCGCAGGCTAGAATTCGACAAACACACAAACATCTTCACATACATCTTTGCAAGATCTTTTCTCGAGAAGGACTCGATTATACTCTGCTGCGCAGCCCCTTCACTTCGTTCCGCTACGCAGCAGCAATAAAATTTGAAAAAACCAGGCCCCTTTAATCTGCTCTTCCCCCAAGTGACCTGTTATAAGCTTCAAAGTGTTTAGAGCAGAATGCAGCATCCTCATAAGTGGCTGAGTTAAAATTTAATCTTTTTTGCTTGACGAAAGCAGTCCACCTTTAGATTAATTTAGATTTTTTATAAATTGGTGCATGCTAATTACATATATATCACTATTATTGATACAGCTCTTATATTACCTGGTGCCCCAGCCACACAGCTTAGCCCACCTGCGATTTTAGCCTTATGCATGATTTCCAACTTTCAAATGGTCAACCTTTCTGCATTAAACATTCAACTAAAACTACCCAATGTATTCTTTTCATAGTATAAATACATGTTTTCTATTTTGTAAGAAAGTTACGCTTGGTTCTTCAAAAAGTTTAGAAAAATCAGGGGTGGATCTTTAAATCCTAAGAAACTTTACAGATTTCTAGTTCAATATTTTACTGTCATATTAATATCATGGCTATATATATATATTTTGAAATAATTTGTTGTCTTTCTGTTATGTTCTTTATACAGATGCTATTGCATTGAGGGTTTTTGGAAAAATATAGCAAGTCTAAAAGCTGGGCTGAAAAACTTTCTCAAACAATTATGCAGAATGTTGCCAGAAAATAGATAAATGTGTGAATGTCCCACGGTGCCACATTTGTGCGGAATTTAACCAACTACGATTCTTGTGTAGATCTTGGGTTGGTTATTGAGAATCGTTATGGTAAGCAGCGACCTTGGGGTGGGTGGGGAGATGTGGAGGTTCAAAGTTACGGTCTCCGACGTTTGATCTCTTTGGAGGGGCTCGCAAACAAACCCTTATTTCTGAAGAAACTGCAAGACCTTCGGCGATGTATTTCTTTCAAGTATGCACTATTTTGCTCTTTCTGGCTACCGTATTTACTCGAGGGAGCGCCGCGGCGCTCTTTTAATAATCGGTACTTTGATGCGGCGCTTATTCGGGGGCGGCGCTCTCTTTTTAAAAATCCTGTCCTTTTTGAATAAAAAAAATAAGTTTTAAACATACCAGCTTGAAGAACTTAAGTGCGTTTTGATATAAGAAAATAAACTCCTGAGGTTGATTTAAAATTTGCAACTTTTTTCCTGTTTGATCCTAACAATTCTAACGGCTTTTCGATAAAGCACCGCATTTAAAAAACTATAACTGCGGCGCTCATTCGGGGGCGGCGCTCTTTAACTTTATTTCTTTCAAATGCGGCGCTCATTCGGGGACGGTGCTCACTTGAGTAAATAAGGCAATTCAAGGAAAACATGTCCGAGTAGTACGTCAGAAAGAGAGCAAAAAATTTCACTTAGGTATTTTAGAATCTGTCTACATCAAAACCATGGATCCCATACTGTGTAGACAGAAAGAGTTCGTTTTCCCACTGGGACTCTTTCAATAATCTATTGTTTATCACCGGTGATGATTGGTTGTTTTGCACTTTACCAATCACTCACCTCTTTTCTGATTGGCCAATTTCGATCCATTTCTGGTTATAATTGTTTGTTAGGTTTTCATTTTTGTTCTCTTTCTGACGTACTACTCTGATGAGTGTTAGTCGAAAATCTTTAGTATTTACTATGTTTCGCCATGTTTCCGATTTTAAAAGCAATTTTGAAGTTCTGTACCGATCAAAGACTGAAAACATGTCCATATTTTGGTCGCGTGACCGAAATTTAACCTGTTCCTTATATGGAGTTTCTTCATGTTTTTGGAAATTCTGGGATGATTATGGACAACAGTGACCTACATTCATTGGATACTGGCTTAGTCGCATCGTTATATTTAGCATCTGAATTCATTAGATAACAACTTAGATAAAAGTAAACGAATAAAAGTTCAACTTAAAACATAACAAATTGTGACCCCAATGTTTTCTCACGTTTGTTCTGTTTGGTTTTCCACGTGTCTGTCGTTGCTCTGTTCTCCACACCATATAAAGAACAGGATAAATTTGGCATGTTTACTAAAAATTAGCCAGAAGGCGCCAAGCACTGCCAACTTGAACGAAATCCATAGCCAAAAATCGTGTAGTTTTTTCAGAAATTTAAAACTATGTTTTAAATTTGTTTGTGAGCTCCTCCACAGAGATCATACGTTTGAGACCGTAACTTTGGACCTCCATATCTTCCTCACCCACCCCAAAGTCGCTGTTTACTATAACAATTCTTAATGACCAACGCAAGGGCTATACAGAAATCGTAGTTGAGCAAATTCCGCACAAAGTGGCACCTACCTCCACCACTGCCTCGTCTATGGGAAGAAGTACTCAAAACATGCAACTTTTTGCTCAATCCAAAGTTTTAATATCACCTCTTTCATATGAACATTGCGAAGTTTGGTTTAGTGCCACGCTTGGGAACTTAGAGATATGATTGCTGGGTGATGTTGAAGTTTTCCTGTTTGTCTGATCCAAATCTGGAGCTGACTCTTAAATGGAAAACCTAAGTAATTTACAGCAATGCTCGTCATATCATGACGGAAGCAAGAAATGCAAAAATATTGGTACCATCTTACCATTGCTGATGCGAGCTTGCAAAGAATCAGATGCTGTTTCTTCTAGTGATGTCTTTGGGCTTTCTTACAAAAACAATTTTCAAGTCTTCTTGTGGTAGCAGCAGAACTATCTTTGTTCACAACTCCCATCACATCTTTGCTTGCCGTACTTCACCTGATCAACAAAGCATTTCTTCATTTTTTCTACAGTGTTTCTATATCTAACCTCTATTCTACCATAACTCGCAAGATCGACTTAAAACGCAAACTATAAAACGCACCATGCACTTAAAGAAGATGTCAGTTAACAGCAATGTTGAGCATCGCCAAGAGGGATAACGACAACAATAGATTTGACTCACACATATTGTCTCCATTCTCTCACGAAGTCTTTTCAAATCCACCGTACAAAAACGGGCTAGGCTAAATCTCTTTCTCTCTTGGGCAGCCGCCTGAATGGCCCGATCGCACAGTCCGACCTTGATTTTAATGTTTCGAATTTGAAATAGCAGTGATACATTACTGCTATTTCAAATAGATACATACATACATTAAAAATAATTTTCTGAATTGTGGGGTACTTGCTTTTTGGTCTTTGGTAGTACTTTTTCACTATATTACATTTGGTATTGTTAGCACGTTGCAACTTAGTTTTAGTTTGCGACCGCATTTTATTTTTTGTGCCCGTATACCCATGTTGTATCTTCTGAATTACTTTTGCTTTTGATGTTGTCAAACGAATTGCTTTCGATTTCGAAACAGGAGATAAGCTGCCTTTTTGATAGGCGTCGGTTACTCTGCTGGGGTCAATGTCTCTAGATAGACATAGCGGGTAAAATAGAGCTGCAACTCCAGTTAAACTTTTTCTATTCACCGAATTTACTTTTATAAAGCTTGTAGTTTGGGAATTTCATTTATTTAACAATGCGGCATGGTATTCGAGAGAAACATCATACCAGACTTCTTATTGTTCGGATACATAATAGGTTCGTGCAACACTACCATGCAACGTAATGTCGTTCGCGGGGGGGGGGGGTTGGCAGTGTTTCTTATATTTAACCAGACATTCTTTTGTGTTGCAATTGTATTATTTGAATGAATGACTTGCGGTCTGCTATATTTGCTTCCAACTCGTCAATTGAAAGTGTAGCAAAAGCACGTCTTTGGACTCAACGCAAGTCAAGTTAGAAAGCAAACAATTTTGCAATGAACTTATCTGTTATAGCACAAAATTGTTCATTGTGGCACAGAAATGTTATTCTTTCTTCAAATATTACTCTTTTTCGTGTTTCATTGAGGGTGATCTCATTGTTTCTTCTTTTTATATGACAGTTTATGTTTGCATTGGAAATAAAGCAAATTTTATGGCACACAGAACCCCTTGTATTTCACACTGGAGGCACCCCGTTCATCCCAACAAAGCAAAGCAAGTGATCAATGTTCTAGTCCCAATTATTGCTTCTATTTCAGAGCAGCACTGATCTTAATAGTATATACCATTATTATTGAATTGAAAAAACGCAACAAAGTTGATTCAGATTTTGAAAGTTGTGGATGCCCCCGTCTTCTCTTCTCGTCCAACTTTTATGAACATCTTGTTGTTATTGTATAGAATATGTGGCCTAAATATTGCAAGTTGTTGAGTGGTTAAAAAAGACGTTAAAAGCTTACTTGCAGTGAATATATTTAGTTAAAAATTGGCACAAACCTTAACAGAAACCTTCCGGATGTTCCACAAGTGTTTTTAGAAAAATTCAATACGAAACAAGCGAGAAAAGAGGAACCCGCCCATATTCTGGCTACGTCACTTGCCCATATTCTGGCTTGCCCATATTCTGGCTCTCTGAGCTGATACAGTTGTCAAAAATTCCCGTTAACAAGATGGCCAAAAAACGGCACCTTTCCGGAGCCTCGTTCGCACTCTGGTTGCGGCGAAGCCGTTTATTATCTCTGGATGCCAAGAGAAAACTTGCGTGTTCTATATTTAAAACGCTCTATAATTGGCTAGTTAACAATACATGACATTATGGCTGCATGTCATATGATTTCGGTATTCGACATTGATTGGTTGGTCAAAAAAAGGTAACTGATTGAGGCGCACAGCAGCATTTACCAGGTCTTAAGCCATCCCGATTATCAACCCGAAGCGGCAGAAAGTCCGCCATTCTTCCCTCTTCGAGATGCCTAGATGATTGCCTTTACCCAATCCGCAAAATGTATTTTGACAACTTACGGCTATATGATGGCCATTTTCTTTTAATGTTCAAGCAACTGCTATTACTTATTTGATATTCATTCAAGAAACGACTTTGGGTTGCCATCAGAAGAGGGAAGCTCTGTATTGTTAAGCTTTGTTGACCTTGATGATCTTCCAGGGTACAAAGCTATAACTTTCCGCGCGTCGCTTCAGCTATTAACCAAAAAAATTGAACTTACGGTAACGCTATAGCGGCGTTTTGAAAAAGGGTGCTACAAACCGCGCGGTCAGTCAAAAGACATCTTATTCCGTGCGGTTTGATTTCCAAGCAGCTGGTGGAAGCACTCGCAAAGGAAGTTTGTCAGAAATCAATGGATGGCGGAGCTGTGTTAGTAAAACTAGCAGTAAACACGATGGCCGGGGTTGTTGTTAGATGAGCAGGCAAAGTAAGCTGTTACAGCAGTTAAGTTAATTAATACATGGGATTTTCAAGCAGCCGTTTTCAAAACAAATTTGAAATGAAACAGAGAAGGAGATTTTTTGTCCATTTGGAATTTTGGAACCATCTTGTTTTAGCAGAAAACTTGTAACACATCTGACTATCATAATAAATTGCCATGCAGAATATTGCGATTAGTTCTATTTTATTTCTCCGACTTCTGCCCCAATGAAAACACTGTAGCAACTTGGCATTCCAGCCAGACGTGATGTAAAAGTAATTCGTTTTGATAAGACTGGACTGACTACAACTTAGCAGCATCAGATATATCTTAAAAAAGCCAACTCTGAGCGTAAATAGTACATGTAGATTCTGAAAACATCTCTGCATTCTCCCATACATACATCATATGCGACTCAGTCAAGTCAAATGCAAAAGTATATTTCATCTCGACACTGATAATCCCCTTTGTTTGCTTCCGCTCTCCGCCGCGGCTGATCGCCCTCCCGCAGTTTGACGTCACGACCAAAACTGCCCCAATTCAGACCCCAATTACTCCCCCCAAATCGCTTTCTAAAATTATGAAAAAAACTTTAAAATTTGTGAAAACACTTTAATATTTATGCATGGGGATGCGATTTTTAATTAATTAGTTAGCTTGTAGTGTGCTCAGCAGCCTTACCAATGAGCACTTCAACTAACTAGCGAATCATAACACGCATCCTAACACTTAACCATATTTATCAATTATTATCTAAACAAACATATTCATTAGCCTTTTATAGTCAAACGCCTAACCATAACCTACTCTTAACCTTATTTGCTTAAGTATTTACGACACACCCAACCTCGCAACTTATATTTAATCAAACGCAACATTTAGTTACTCAGTTAGTAGTTAATTAATTAAGCATTCATTTTGGTATCATACACACAAGAAAGAAATTGACATCGTTTCTCTTCGAGCCTTCTGACTACAAACTTCAAAGCAACTACGAAAGCTGGGTAAGTGTCTTGTAACTTATTTCGATTAGTGATTATAGTAGCTACTTCAGCATTATTAAATTACTAAAAGCTAGACGGAGTGGAGCAAAAAGTTACGATACACTTCAATACAAAGACTTGAAATGGGTCTTGGTTATGACGTCACGTTTGTCGCAGTTGAAATGGCAAAATTGACGACTTTGCGGGCTTGTAAAAACAACTCTACTGGATCAATTTTCATTCTGGAAACGGTTTTATGATCAGTTCGAATAGGTTTATCATGAAATGCAAAAAAATCATATCACTTTTTTGATTGCAGTAGGCCGTTAAAAGCCATATACTCTCTTTGTTTTTGCCTCAACATTATTCATTTGAAGTTGTGCCTGTAAAATTCGGTATTAGACTTGAAGTTAAAAATGGGCTCTCTCATGAGAGACAAAATGAAATTGATTGTGTCAGTCCAAGTAAAATTAAGAAAAACAACCCCAGTGAAAGTGATCGCCCTTCTTCGTTTTTAACTTTGGAGGAAGAGCCAAGAAATATAGTATCTGATCAAAATAATATTAATTCTAAACAGAAAATTGATGTTAAGAAACTCTTAAAAAATTTCTTGCTAAAAATTGTGGAATAGAATTATCTAAAATACACTATTTGAAAAAGAGTGATTATCTGGAATCGTTTGATGTTTACAAATTTGGCCACATTAATGAACAACCATGGGCAATAAAACATCTGGATCATTTCCACTCTAGCATAGATTTATCTATTTTGCAATGAATTGTTTGTTTAGAGGCTTGGCCATCCACAAAGCATTCCTGCTCACCAAAGAGTTATGTTTGCAAACGTTGTCTGCATGACAAAAAAAGTCCACGTCTATTCTCTTTTGAAAATGGTACTGTACTTCAACCCATTCCTTCAGTCCTTTGTGGCCTTCCTCAGGTTGAAGAGATGCTTATTAGCAGGGCCCTTCCCATTATGCAAGTTTATGTAAAACCGGGTGGTCAAAGTGCATATTGCATAAATTTTTCACAAAATGTCAATCAAATTGCAAAAAATGTTGCCTCACCTTCCATCTGAAATTTCAGTCATAATTGTGAAGATGAAAGGTAAAGGTGACTTTGCGAAGGATGCAAATGTTCGGAGATCAAGGGTTGAAAATGCCATGATTGAGATAGATTATGCTGTTCTGCACAGTTTGCCA
>RQOL01000780.1:179030-206099 GCA_013076295.1 Sanderia malayensis | reverse complement strand
GATCGTTGCCACAATTAATTGCATCTTGTAGATCTGTTGCTTCTTTGGGAAGACCCTCTGTTTCACTAGCAAAATGCTCTTGCAGGATTTTGCAATGGCTGCAACGCCGTGGTTGTGGGCAAGTCAAGCAATATAATTCGTTGTATCGGGAAGTGACAAGACCCATCTGGTTGGATTCTGACCAAACTGCAACAGAGCTATCACTTGAAGATACAGGGTACACCGGCACAGGGATACTTTCCTTTAATTGATCTAAAGATAAATATAATAGTCTGTTGTTCAAATTGAGAAAAAACTTTTTATTAAACTCTGTGTATGAAAAATCTGAATATCTAGTTTATAAGTATTCACTTTCAATTTTGTGCACAAATCCTGCCATATAGTATAATTTAGTATAGAGTATAGATTTTTGCAATATTTTTATTGCGATATATGCTTATGCGATATGTTTACATGTCAGTTTTATTATCGTCAAACGTTTACCATCCGTGAATTCAGCCGTGTTATATTGATGAAGAGGAATGTTGTTTTCACTGCAAAAGTTTGCAAGAAATTCATCCACAGCTTTTGCGTGTATGCATGTTCCACGTATGTCTTTAAAATCTAGTGTAAAAGAGCGAAAAGCTCAACATTGAGGAGAGCAGATTTATACAAGGAAAACATGTTTATGCAACGTCGCATTACATACATACCATATCTTGCGACATGTGGTTTATCACAAGGAACCAGCACAGGCTGAATTAAATTTTTTTGCAAATTTTACTGAATTATTTCTTACAAAAAGACAATAATTTATACCTGCAAATGTTAGATCTAATTCCTGAGCATACGATTTTAAAGACATTAATTCGTTTCGATTACACGTGCATCCATAAACCCAGTTGACATCGTCATTTGCAAACTTCAGGGGTCTTCTATATACAAATACAAACGAGTTTTTCTGTGGAAAAAATTACATAATTTATTTATAATATCCACAGAATATCAACGCATACCCCAGTTTCAAATGATTTGCATTTTTTTATTCCACAGCCCTAAGTAAATGGAGAGTAGGAGAGAAGATAAATGTAATGATAATAGATTAATCTATTTGCCCTACAGATGTTGTGAGTCGCAATCTCCAAGATCGACAGAAGATAGCTATATTTTAATCATTGCAGGACGTTGCATTTTTCAACGTACCAGACATTACATATGTTCATCATTTTTGTCTGTCATTGCAATCTTTTATGAGAACCAGATAACTGTGTTCTTATTTTTTAGGCATATCGAGGCTCAGTGTTCTTGTAAAGTGTGCAAAAAGAGTGCATGCAGGCAAGCCAGTAATCGTATTCATACAAGGATTATTTTAATGCTGTTATAAAAATACCTTTATTCTCTTGTTCTTGCTGTCAAAGTCATTTACACAAAAAATAGTTAAATCTTCTTTGCATGGACTCACACCCTTCGATTGGGACAGTTCGTACATGTAGATTGGGAGATCAGCAATTTCAAATACACCCTGTAAAATGATTAAAGACTTCAAATTAGCAGCACATTTCAAACATTCTGTCACGTTCTTCTGCTGTGTACCCAGTACAGACCCCCTAAAAATTAAGGGCATGTAGTACACACCATTAATTTTTAGGGGATTCATAATTCTTTGATGAACTAATAATCGAAATCGGAAATGAAGCTTTTTTTCTTTGAAAGTGTCTTGCCCAATACATTTCATTACTTGAATTTTCACACTATTGTTTCACAAATCTTTAGGGGGCTGAAAAATATTGTAGAAGTAAAATCAGACCTTCCCATACAACATTTTTATTACCAATAAAAAACCAAGCAAGAATCCTGCTACTTACGACCGTGGACTCAGTATTACAGACATCCTTTTCCGGCGTGTCAACGTTTTGGCCTTCACTTCCGCTCCCACCTGGTACCGGTTCCCAACTTTCATTGGAAATTAAATCTGTTTGGTCGTCCTCCTCGAATATCATTTGCTCAGATTCCATATCAACGTGGTCATCTTGGAAATGGGGGTTTTTTGTGCTAGATGTATGTTTCAAATTTACTTCCTCCAACGAAGATGACTTGGGCCTGCGGCTGCGTTGAGGAAGTTTACGAAAAATAGAAGAAACTCTGGCAATATTCTGTTCTTCAGAGTCTCCACCAGGAAAAACCGATTTTGTAAATATTTCTCTGTTGCTGTTTCTCTTAGCTGCTCGCTTAGATAGAATCGCATTTAAATCTCTACCAATTTCATTTCTCTCTTTTTTTTCCATTTCGGAAATAGATTTCACGTGTTCTTAGAATTTCAAATTATTGTTGCATTTCGCAAGGAAAAAAAATAAAAGCAAACAATTATGCAATTTGATTGGCTAAGAGAACAATAGGTGTCAAAAGTGTTGCTAAATCAGCGATCCATGTTTCCCTGGTTTCCCTATGGTAGTAAGATCAACAACAACAGCAACATAAGATTTACATTTTTCAACGCCCGTTGAACAACGAAAATCGACGTGCGCAATACCTGAGATATTGCGTAATATTGCCTCGTTTTGGTCAGATTTATAGAAGGCTGCGCAAGTTCGAAATTTGCAAACAACGAGTGAAAATGGTTTTCTTGTGACTATAGCTAAGACTATAGCTAAGCTAAGATACTCCAGCAATGAACATTGGTAGTTATACATATCATCACTGTCATCAAAAGTCTTGCTAGCAATGACTTTGTGCATACCATGTGCTGCCTTTTCATGGTCTTTCTTACGCTTCCCGTTAAATTGAAAAGTTCTCAAACAGGAAGGCTCTTGGCACATAAATTTTCCATCTGCAGTTTTCATAAGCTGTGTTAATTCTTGCTCTGTTTCAATTTTTGCCTGTGTCATTTGCACTAAAGCTTCTGTCTTTAATATGAAATAATTGACAACATCGCTGGCTAATTTGTTTAAGAAACCTTTTTTGGAATCCTTGCTGGCAACTCTCAAAGAGCTTGGAAGAGCAGATTCGTCTGGGTCTTCATCTAAAGTTCCAATATTCAGAATGGTCATGGTGGCAGCTAACACTCTTGACTCTAGCCCCAAGTCCAAAAACTTTTTGCAGGCAGCATATCTCCTTTTAACATCAGTGACAACATTGCGACGCTTTACAAAGACTTTGTCACTTCCCAACATGCAACAATCTTTGCAGCCAGTTTTGTAGAAATTGTCCATAAAAACCTGATTGAATAGAAGCAGTTTTGCTATTGTTTTAAGCAGGAAGTAATTCTGGGGAATAGCAGCAAAAATAATAAACAAATGGGGATACGTTTATTTGGTACCTAAGAGTAAGCATGAATGCACATACATGGGTAATGTGTAAAGAATCATACTTGCAAAAACTTCATCTCAGCATGGAAATCTGCAATTTCAAAGTGCATGTTATCAAAACGTTCTTGTGGTGTAAATCCATTGGCAAAATTGAATTTTGCATTTCCTCCCCTTTCTACAGACAGTTGGTCACCAACAACACCCTGCTCATTGTAAATTCGATCTTCTTCTTCTCCAACAAAAACCTGATACTTTTGTAGGTTTTCAAGTATCTCATGGATGCCATCATGGTCATTCTCATTTGAATTCAACACCTCCAAGAAGCCCTAAATGAAATAAGCACCTTTAAACAACACTAGCTGGGGGCGCTCGCGTTCGCTTGCTTCCCGGAGGGGGGCAAGTGAAAAAACTTAATGTGGTTGGCGCACTTCCGACGCTGCATTCACTTACGCTCATGCCTCTTTCAACCCCACGTACAATGGGTTAGTTTGCTACGCTCGGGGGGCCTTTGGTATGGCTTTTGTTTCTTGAAATCACACAAGGCGTCTTTTCGGTCCTCGATTTGTGAGGTGTCAACATGGACCAAGGGAGGAGGGCTGACAAATTTGGAGGCTGCCGGACGACCACATTGTTGGCCGAAATGACAGTCAAAATCATTTGGGTGAAGACATGTGATGCTTCTTGTCGCCGGTTTCCAAGTGCGGGTTACACACACTGCAAGTTAGCAGGCGGGAAAAAGGGAGGTTGGGGGTGAGCAGTTGCAGAGGATAAAAACAAGAGAATGAATGATATTGTTGTTTTGTTTTAACAGATAGACGCATTACAAAACTAAAAAACGACACTTAACAGGGCATAAGATAACCTCAGTGAAAAATTTGCAAAGGCAACGCAAAGATAATAAACGGAATCAAAATATCAAAGAAAAACCCATAAGTCCCATTGAAGAGGCTTGCTGTGCCAGCCTTGGGTCCTCGCTGGAGGGTATTCTAGGGTTCCCAATTGTCGCTTGGCACTGACCAGGGGCTTCTCTGTCGCATGCGATGTTAGAAGAGGTCACCAAGATTTCCAAGGACAGACATCCGGGATGACCATGGAGACTGAGCAGCCTGAACTCCGCAGGAATCTCAAAAGTGGTCCTATTAGGACAAACGGGGGGAAGACGTAGTAACTCTCGAGGGGAGTGAGTTCCTGAGCAAAAACATTCGTGGCGCAGGTTTCTTTGCAGGGGAACAGTGAGTAGAAAGGTAGTCTGAAACCATTTTTGTCAATGCGGGCGTTGTCAACAATGGCCATGAGGTCAAACGTTTGAGGGCCAAACGAGTGATCGACGATAGACCAAACAGGGTCTGAAAGACGACAGTCAATATCGGAACGGAATCAGAGAGTTCATCTGCGAGTTGTTCTGCAGATGGTACGAAGTGTAGGTGGAGAGAAATGTTCAGCCGAAGGGTAAGGTAAATTCGTAAATTCGATCTTCTTCTTCTCCAACAAAAACCTGATACTTTTGTAGGTTTTCAAGTATCTCATGGATGCCATCATGGTCATTCTCATTTGAATTCAACACCCCCAAGAAGCCCTAAATGAAATGAGCACCTTTAAACAACACTAGCTGGGGGCGCTCGCGTTTGCTTGCTTCCCGGAGGGGGGCAAGTGAAAAAACTGAATGCGGTTGGCGCACTTCCGGCGCTGCATTCACTTACGCTCATGCCTCTTTCAACCCCACGTACAATGGGTTAGTTCGCTACGCTCGCCTGTCTATCTATTATCAAGAAAAATTGACTGATAGAGCGCACTTCGTGCGCTGCATTCGCTTACGCTCATGCCTCTGCCTACTCCTCTTGCAACAGTTTGGCTCGCTTCTCTCGCCTGATATCCCCTTATCATAATTTATTTGTTAAAACTTTGGGCTTGTTAGGCCTCAGTGTCGCAAGCATGCCGAAGCAACAATGACGGTTGGCTACTACCTAAAATACAACTATCTCACTCAAAAAACAAAACAAAGCTATCACCTGTGTTCTCAATTGTTTCCTGTAATTTTCCAGAGGTCTCTTAAGCAATTAGCAAATCTTTACAAAGATAATTCAGGTTGTAAAACACTTTGAAAGGCGCCCAGTTATCCTTTGTGTGCAAAACAAAAACACGCGTCTTCTCCAAAAGTACCTGCTGTTCAACCCGAGGGCAAATTTGCATGTTAATGAAAGATGCGTGACAGTTCACGCGAAGTCGCGAAAGAGCCAATCAAATTACAGCAAAAGGCGAAACAGGTCACATGAACAGTGAATACCTTGTTCGAAAATAGAGTTTGCGACACAAATTTGGAAGTTTCGCCACCGTAAACCGTAGTTTTTTCGTGATAGCACAATTAGCAGAATAATTAGTGGAATAATTCAACAATTCTGTAGAAAATCGAAAAACAAAATCCACTACTTGATAATCCATTGTTTTTGGCAAGGAAAATGCTTCATCACGTGACTCCGCAGAATATATATTAGAAGTCTCAGAAGTGAATATTTCGAACCATAAGTTGAAAGACATGCTGTTATTAAAATCAGATCACAGTTTGAAATCGATTTTTAAAGCAATTTAAAAAAAAACAGTGTGCCGGATTCATGTAAAGACATACAGTATGTTGGATTTGGTCAGTGCCGTGTGAACAGAATGCCTATCTGGTATAGAAAATAATCCAATATGAAGTGAATCTGGAATCATGTAAATGGTGCCATAAATATAAACACATCCTACCATTTTACATTTTGTCGCTGTATCTCTGGAATGTTTGTGGATGATGTGTTTAGTGACAGCATCTTTCAGGAAATGGAGGCACTTTATATCCTCAGTGATTATTCTTTCTACCACCACAATATAATTCTTGCTTTGCAACATGTAGTCGTCTTGGCTGAACAAAAAATTTGCATTATCAAACTCTTGCAAACTTCTCTGCGGAGAAACCATGCTGAGCGTTTCATTGTCAATTCTGTTTGGAACAAAGTCAATCACACATTTGTGTAAGTCTATATTCTGATTCTCCTCAGTCATGTCATGCACTTCAACACGGGTGTCAACGTTGTCAAAGCACAGCTGAAAAACAATGACTTTGTCGTTATTGTTGTCATTGGTCATTAAATAATGTTAGTAGTGATTGTTCAATGAAAATGAAAAAAGAATTCCTTGAGCAAGAAAAAGAATTCTTTAAGCCAATGCTTTGACCAGAAAAAGAATTCTTAAATGGTTGCAACGGATAAGATTTTAATATGGATCAACAAGGCGGCAATCTTAGCATTGAGTGAGGCTAGCTAGGAAACTTTCATACCTTGAATCCTTTTGAATCTGTCTCACTGGCATCAAGGTATGAAGCTTTAGAGTTGATACGAATATTTGTTGCTTTTTCTGAATGTTTTTTAACAACAGGACTAGATTCTGACAATTGTAAAAAAGGGTTTATTAGAGAAACACACTAACAATTTTAACAGAAAAACATCAACATTTTAGGATGTATGAGAAAGGAGATTTTAACATTAACATACGGGCACATTTTCTCAGAGCAGGTATAGTAAAATCAAATTCCAAATCCAAGGGTGGTATGTCTTCAATCAGAGCCATACGCTGAGCATGGATGGCTTTGGATGCTCTGATAAAGACGAATTTCCATCAGTTACAGTTTCAGCAATCGCTGTACGCTCTGGTACTGGAAATGCAGCTTGGAGTTTCCTTTTCTCAATTTCCATCAATCTAGTGACATCAGCATCATGCATGACCCGAAGTTGATCTAGCTTCTTGTTGAAATAGGTGCGTGACACAGCTAATCTCATGGACTTTAAGCGAACCAGTGTTGACTGAAAGAAATATTTAATGATTAATAACCAAGAACCAATTATTGAGGGTACATTTAATAATTTACAATCTGCCGATGTGAGTTTCTTATAAGCGATTTTCCTATAAAATAACAACGTGTAATTCAGGTCCTTGTCAGATGTTTGTGGTAAAATGCACAAAAATGCGACCTGCTTTAGGTGTAGCACATGTAAACATGATAGCTAAAATATTAAAAAATCCAACTCACCGTGTATGATGATTCGTTGATTGTCAAAGAAATCAATAACTGAACTGCAATCATCTGCTGAGATCTGTTATTCAAGCATACTGATGCAGCAATCACTACAGCAGTGTTCACATTATGATCATCTGATTTGTGAGATGCTTTGGATGCAACCTTTAGAATATTGAAAAGGACAGGGCAACGCTCATGCATTTCTTCACCTGCTTTCTCGAAGGTGAAAGACAAAAGATCATCTGTGCCTGTCCTCTTTAACACACTGCGGACATCTTTCTTGATAAACTTCTTTTTTACTGCTCCTTCATCTGACGTAACTTGCAACTTTCTTTTTCCTAGAACTTGGCTTGAAAATATTTTTCTTCTGCTCGGCTTTCTGTTCTGTGTAATACCATCATTCTTACCAGTTGGAATTTTTACAGTTTCCCTGCACATTTCTTGGCACTACTTATTTATCTCCTTGGCAAGCAGATTTAAGACATGAGGTCTTATCAAGGGATGGCTGCATGCAAATTTTGCTATATCTTTATTCTGTGTTCTAAGAAGACAAATCGCCACCCGAGTAAGATCGGGAGGCAATCTTCTACTCCTATCACCAGTTGGCCAACAGACATGAACATAGGCAACCACATCGCTATCTTTGAATTGCGGGAATGATACATTAGTTTGCTCAGCTTTGTCTGTTCTTACCAGTGCCGTGTTTTCAAGGGGGCTTGAATCGTTTGGTTCACTGTGGCTGCTGTTATGTGATTGATTTCAACCGATTTATTTGGGAAAGTTTCATGCTGCTTTCTGAGCTCTTGCTCAATTTTTGATGTTTTTTCTCGAGACTCTTTCATCCAAAATTTTTGGGGATTAATGTAGTATAACTGTTAAGGATTTTTATCGATTATATAGTTTCAGCTCCTAACAGTTTTGCTTATCAGTTATTGTTGACACATAATAATCATTTTGGTTACTGTTTTAAATTTGACATGTTTGAGAAAAAAATAGCTATAACAAAATATGAAATGACAAAATAACTCAGATGCTCCGCGGGTGATGGTGCTTGTTGTCCCGCCCTGCCCCAGCATGCCTAGCATCTAGTACGGCACTTCACGTTGTTTGTTGTTTCAACAAGTTTACATTTCATTCAATGAGAAATTTCCAAAGTGATATCATACTTGGTAGTCTCATTCCAAATCAAAAGTGAATGTTTAAATCTGAGGCACATACCTTATATGGGCAGGTAAACAGAAACACAGATCACAAACACAGAACACAACATTTTCCCCCAATCACCAACATCTACTCATTTGCGCATTTGCTTCACGAGTCAAAAACTAAAAGAGATAGAATGCCGTGTGTAGTAATGATAAAGGGTTTTTTTTTTACAAATTCTTGTCTTATGGTAGTATGTTAGCACCTTCGTTAATTTAAAAAATGTATTTCGCTTGACGTTACAACAACAAAATATCTACTATGATATATATTTGTTGAGTTATCTGTTAAAAACAAAAAACAATATACTTAATATTTAGAAAAGATATTGCAAAATATAGATCCAGTTTCAATTATGCCATAGTCAATAGAAAAAACTATGCTCTGGAAGCCTTTTGTTTCAGTCTTTTGTTCTCACAGAGAACTCGAATAAGATTTTATTTTTATTACGTGACCTAAGTAGTGGGACAAAATTCACGAAAATGGCGGACAGCAACGACGACTTCATTCGAGGTGAAACTCTGGATGTTTTCTTAGATTTATTGGACGAAGAATTGCTAGATGAAATGTTCCAAGACAGTATTAACGTAGCACTAGAAGATATCAATGTTGAGGAGAAGACTTCAGCGAGTTTTAGCTGTGAAACATGCAGAAAATATTACAAGACGAAAGGTGGCCTAAACCGACACACGAGAAAAAAACATGAGTGACCTGAACGAAGACAACGAAAGAGCCACTGACTTAACACCAGCTGTTATCGTTGATCTCGTGGAAAAATCTAAAGATGAACTGTTGCAAAATAGTTGCTATCCAAAATTCATGCGGGATGTTATTGCTGATTACCAGTTTCAATTGAGCGAAGGCCTACGCAGTGAACTAGAAATATCCTCAAAAAATATGCGAATGGAGAAAAATTTTATTCTTTTTTCTACGGCAAACTATGAAGAATGCAAGTACATTTTTTCCAGACCTGCAACCACCAATGTCAACACTACTTGCCAAGATGCTTGGAGACAACTGCTATGGACTCCCTATGGACTTTATTGTTTTATCTATTGACTTGTAAAAGTGATTCCTTCAATTGGTTATGTTCATGAAACTCACACGTGTCTGTGTCTGACTCTGATATACTCTAAACAACAAATTCGCGACAAGGAAAAAATGAAAGAAACTTCTAGATAACGAAGGAAACCCGGAAAATGACTGCAAAACTAGATCTGACACCGCTTCCAAGCGTTGATCCTCACAGTGACCCAAGTAACCTAGGAACTCGCTGGAAAAGCTGGATCAAACGCTTTCATACATTCATCAAAGCGGCAAACATAACAAACAAGACCCAACAGAGAGCATTACTACTGTACCAAGCAGGATTCGAGGTGCAAGAAATCTTTGACACGCTTCCCGACACTGGCAGAGATGCCGAATTTGATAGAGCAGTCACAGTGCTCACGGAGTACTTCGCTCCCAAGCAGAACCTGACTTCGAGATTTTTCGTTTTCGACGGGCGAAGCAACTTCCCCAAGAAACCCTTGATACTTATCACACTCGCTTTCGAAAATTAGCTCAAACGTGTCAGTTCAATGCAGATAACCTGGATCAAGAAATTAAGCAGCAAATGATTCAAGGATGCTCCAGCTCCTCGCTGCGAAAATACGCCTTGAAAACAACAGACGTCACGTTGAAAGACATCTTGCTGAAAGGAAAGTCAAACAAAATTTGCAAGCAACAAGCCAACGAAATGGAAAACGCCTTTCCAACCACAACCTCAGACATGCAAGCAATGCACATCAGATCTGGTGCACCCAAGTAACCTAGAAAATCAAATTTTCAACCAAGAGGGGAAACACACAAAAAACAAACCAAGAAAACCTGTTATAACTGTGGATTTGATTTCCCACAAACACTTCAATAAAACGCACTAGACACCCTATGCCAACAACAAAGGAACTCATTACCGACCTGCATGGTGCATCAATATTTTCAAAACTGGACCTGAAACAAGGTTACCATCAGCTAACCCTGGCAGAAGAATCCAGAAATCTCACCACGTTTTCAACACAGAAAGGCTTGAGACGTTATAAGAAGCTCTGTTTCGGGGTAAATTCAGCTGCAGAAATCCTGCAAAACGCAATATCCCAAACTATTCAAGACATCGAAAATACAAGAAACATGTCAGACGACGTCATCATATCGGGTAGATCTCAGGAAGAACACAACAAAGCACTCGCTGCAGTTCTACAACGCTTTGAGGAAAAGGGAATCACCTTAAACAAAGAAACATGCTGTTTCAACAAAACACGACTGAAATTCTATGGACTTGTTTTCCAACAAGAAGGAGTGAGCCCAGATCCGAGTCTCATTCAAGACTTTGTAGACATACATACACCACAGAATGTTCACGAAATAAGAAGCTTGATGGGCATGTCTCAGTATTGTTCCAAATTTATCGAAAACTACGCTTCTATCACAGAACCGCTGTGGAGGCTCACTCATAAAAACGCAAAATTCGAATGGGGAGAAGATCAAGAAAAAGCTTTCGAAACATTGAAGAATACGTTACAATCACAACCAGTCATGGCATACTTCGACATCAACAAACACACTGAAGTAACATGCGACGCCAGCCCAGTTGGACTAAGTGCAATATTAGCCCAAACGTCAACGCAAGGATCATCAGATAGAAAAATTATTGCATTCGCTTCAAGATCACTCTCACCAGTCGAACAGAAGTACTCTCAGATGGAAAAAGAAGCATTAGCCTTAATATGGGGAGTAGAACGACTACACTTATTTCTATACGGTGTGAAAAACTTTGACATCATCACAGATCATAAAGCCCTAGAAGTCATCTTTAACAACCCAGCATCAAAACCACCAGCACAAATCGAACGATGGCAGTTATGACTTCAGAATTACGATTTCACCGTAAAATACAGGAAAGGAGCAGAAAACCCGGCCGATTATATGTCACATCACCCAGCAACATTCCGTCCGGAACAAGATACCATTGCAGAGGAATATGTAAATTTTCTAAGTCTCAATGCCGTTCCGAAGGCTATGACAATTGATGAAATAGAGACAGAAACACAAAATGACCCTACACTTCAAGCCGCAATAAGCTTCATTTCCAGAAACAAATGGCACGAAATAGATCAAATCGAAGATACAACAATAAACAAAGACGAGTTGAGAATTCTACACACAGTTCGCCAAGACTTTACGGTCAAAGACAACATCATTCTCAGAAACTCTCGCATAGTGATGCCGGCAACATTACGCAACAAAGCAATCAAACTCGCCCATCAACCAGGACATTCTGGTCTGACAAAAACCAAAATGCTCATTCGTGAAAAAATATGGTTCCCAAACATCAACAAATACAGGAAAGAACTCATCGATAAATGTACAGCCTGCCAAGCCACAGGACCAGAAAACCACAAGGAACCAATGCAATCCACAGCGCTACCACCTTCCCCTTGGGACACGTTAAAGGCAGATTTCTTTGGACCTGTTCCATCTGGTGAATATCTACTATCTGTCGTGGACACGTATTCGCGCTTCCCTGAAGTTGAGATCGTAAAGTCAACATCAGCATCGTGTATCATACCAAAACTCGACAGAATCTTCGGAACGCACGGAATACCTGTTAAATTTGTAAGTGACAATGGCCCTCCCTTTAACAAAGAAGAAATCAGTCAATACATGAAGACATGGGGAATTCAATTTAAACCAAGCACACCCCTTTGGCCAAGAGGAAACGCAGAAGTCAAATCTTTTAACCGACCTCTGAAGAAGCTCATTCAAACATCGAAAATTGACGGGAAAAACTGCAGAAAAGAACTTCATTTTTTCTACTGAATTATCGCACAACACCTCATAATGCAAATTCCACCAGCAACACTTCTATTCAATCATGTAATCCGCAGAAAGCTTCCAAGCATGATCACAACAACAAAACCAGTAAACAAACACAAAGAGCTACAAGAAAATGAAGCAAAAAGTAAAGCCACAGCAAAAGCTTACTACGATCAACGCCAGCACACGAAAAAGTCAGGAATCTAGGAAGGAGATCTTGTTCTTGTAAAACAAGGAAGAAAAGTTAAGACCACAAGCAGATTCAACTCCAATCCGTACCGTGTGACAGAGATCGCTGGGACAAGAATAACTGCAATCAGATCAGACCATGAGATTACACGCAACACACCATTCTTCAAAAAGTACAATCCATCCGATGACGAAAACATTCAGATTACTAAACCCGATAGTGAAGTTGAATTGAGCGATGATGAATACGAGACCGAAATCGAGCACGAGGCAGTTCATCAATATCCTCAAAAAATCAGGTGAATGCCAACGTTATATGGAGAAGTTAATACTAATTAAATTTTTATAATAACGAGAAACTGATTAGATAAGTATTATTTCCTTTTATTTAAACATTGTCAGTAATACTCTATTTCTGCGAAGAAAAGGACAGATGCTATGGACTCCCTATGGATTTATTGTTTTATCTATTGACTTGTAAAAGTGATTCATTTAATTGGTTATGTTCATGAAACTCACACACGTCTGTGTCTGACTCTGACATACTCTAAACACAACGACAACATTTTGTTTGTTTTTTACACAATTAGCACAAAACAAATCGGTGGCCTCCAGTATTTGGCTGGATATGTGGTGATGTAGTTTTTGAAAGAAAAAACAAGAAATAGTTCGAATTACAAATCTGAGTGCAGCCAATCTCTCATAGCAGTGCTGAACAATTTTATAGAGGAGGAAAATACATCTCAAAGCTTGATTCCAGTCAAACACGAGGAGGTTTAACTGTTGTTAAGAAAGAAATTCAGAAAATTTTTGTGAAGAAGTCTTCAGAGCCCACACTTCAACACCCAGCCATGTGAAAAAATAGATTTGCAGCCAATGGTGAACAATCTATTGATGGACACAGTAGTCATCAGCATGTATAACAGTTTAGTTGAAACTGCTACTTCACAGATTCAAAAAAATCTGCTCGAAAACATGTTAAAGCTATACCTTCGTGTAAGAGCATTTTCATTTGCAAGAGATATTACAGATAAGTACAAATATGCATAAAAAAGAATAAAACTAAAGCTTTGCGGAAGGGCATCAAAAAGGCAACAGATCAACCAGATGTTAATGAATACGTATTTAGCTAACTTCTAGGAACAGTTGCATGATTTGGCTTCTTTTTTTTTAATTGTACATTGTAAGCTAAAAACACACAAGTAAGAACCGCAACCCCGTGCAGAATAGCACATACACAGTCAATTGATACTAATCACTAATCATTTTTTATAATACTGTTTGACCTTTTCTTTAACTTAGTGTTATCAATGCTGTACCAGGAAATTTTTCGTTTTTGCTTATGTGCTCCTTCTGTATTGCCCGTAACAGGAACAATTGAGCGCTGCATCCGTATAGTATTAGCATTGTACCCAAACTGATACAATGAAGGATTGTCATTTCTCTTCCCTAAGCTTCTTTGCATGCCGGAGTATTCTTCAAGAACATCTTGGTTAAATTTCTCTGCTAAAACGAATTCAAAACCACTTTGTAAAAGAAACTTTGTCACCTCAATAACAGAATGAACTGTTATTTTGGTGCCCTCTTATGTCTTGGCAGACAAGAACATTCGCGCTTTAGCATTTTTTGAGAAAGTCTCACGTTTCTCAATGCTCTCCTTCCAGTCAGATAAAATCTTTAAAAAAGAATGTTCCAGCCATTCAAATCTTTCATCGTTTACACTTCAATAAGGTAATAAAAATGGCTTTCGTTTTTTCCACCTTCCAGTTGATTCCTGACATTGAAAGCATCAAAAAACCTATCCATGTTTCCACAAAGGTCTGCTGTTGCATACATGTCTTGGGGATAGTATTCTTTAATAACTTTGGCAACAGAATCGCTAAAAACAATAGAACTGCCAATCGTACATTACTGCATGAAAATAGAGTCAGATAAATATGTTCTTGTGACAGCTTCGAAATACCTTTCAAGCCACAGCTCATCTCGTTTTGTGCAATCTTACAAAAATGACCCCATAAAATATGTTTTCCATCATTATACATATATCTTGTTTTTTTTCCCCATCACCTATCAATGTGAAAAAAATATTTATTGAACGCATACTTTTATTGCAAAATCAAGTTGGGCATTGATTGTATTATCCAATTAAGAAAATTATAATGAAGAATAATTTAAAATTTTCATGACTTTTCAAACAACCCAATTTTGGACCACCGAATTTTACCAAAATCAAAGTTCCTTACCTGAATGATAAACACAGTTTCGAGTTGTCTTCATTAGATGAGGTGGATCAGAGAAGAACCAAATAAATCGATCTGGTGCATATAAATTTACAGAATGATGAACAACATTAGAACTTCCTGCTCCATCCAATAGCTCATGCATCCGGTAAAATGTCCTATTTGATGATGCTCCATCAGAAACAGCAGCAATAACAGGCAAATTGCAAGTCAGTTCCTGTATTGCAACTGCCTCCCAGAATGTGGTCATAATTTGATATGCTGTCACCCCTTTTGTTGCAAAATATGCAAAACTGAACTTTAAATCCGATGCCAAACCCCTGACATAGTATACCAGGTTGTGAGAGGCTAACTGGTCAACATCATCAAAGCAGGAGTAATTTAGGTCTCTGTCACCTTAATCGACGAAACCAATCAGTTCTCCAGTATGTTTGTTGTACACAAAATTCTCCTGAAACTTCACCTCATCAATAGAAATAACTATGTATCGCTGAACACCTTTAAGCAATGATAGAGTTTCAATCAACTCATTGATCACTTGTGGGCTAAAACCTGCTTTTGGCCTAATTGCATTTCTATGGTCCCCTAATGTTCTGCGATGTGGAAGGGTTAATATTTTTGCATTTCAACGTTCATCATAGGCAGATGCAGATTTTGATGCCAAGGAAAGGCAAATCGTATGATCATGGGATGGTATTATCTTGCTACCATTACGCAAGGTCTAAGTTTGCTGGTCCCAAAAGAGTTGCATGAATTGTCAGCATTTTCAATGTTGTCATTCATAATACCAATATGTACTTGAGAGCTGATCATCAATTTCCACACCTGCAGATTTTTTTCCAGTCTTTCAATTTTACTTTCAGCTGTGATGTTTTCATTCTCTCCTCATGCAAGGCTAACTTTACCCGGTTTGGGCGTGTTGTGACAATTAGGAGCATTGGATGTGCAGGAATGTTATTCTTGCTTTGCTTGAAAATTTGATTTTTCTTGGCACACTCTGTAAAAATGACACAAGTGGAACATATTCACCCATTTCTTGTGAGGAGGAGGCAATTCTGTGCTCTTGAAATGATTTGGCTCGCTGGAAGCTTTCACCATTCTTATGTTATCTCAAGTTGGCATGGAATATGATGGGTTATAAGTTCATCAGACCTGATGTCAGCAACGCCTCTGAACACAGTTTGTGATTTGACAGATCTTTAACAAACTTTGATATTGTGGTGTTGTAATGGATTTTTCTGTTCCGTAAAAGTTTGTCATCATGATCCACAGCTTCGTCACAATTACCTCTAATTCAGGAACAATGTATGGTCTTTCGAGATATTTGAATGATATATTGCTTGAACTATTTGGTGATAACCCATCCATTTGCAGATAACTTTATTTTTCCAACATGGGCTGCAAACTCACTGAAATTCTTGTGAGTTTTTACTTCCTCTTGTAATATGAACAATATTGTCTTTCACAATGTTAAGATGACGTCTTTCAGTTATTTTTGCATTGCTCGAAAGACTTCACTGGAGATTTCATTTTAGAAGTGCACCAAAATTCAGAGACTTCCACCCAGTTTATGCAATTAAGTTCAATAATTTGTAAAAATGATTTTTCATATGTAACAAATATATACCTATGTATATTTTGGTAGAAAACTATTTCTTTTGTGAACAAAACCAACATTAATTGGAAGCCACAACACAAATATCATAAGCTTTACCAATTTCGAAAATACTGAATATTTCATAAAATTGTAGAATTGTTGGCATAAAATTAACCAGGTGGCATATTAGTTAGGCCAGTGTTTACAGGGGACTCTTGGTCTTCTTTTCGCTTGGCCTTGCTGCCTGTGCAAGGTGATACGATTAAAGTGCCCAACAAATAAAACTAATATCACAGAATATCACTGATCATTTACAGAGTATATAACAGAGTATTCACTGATCACTTACTTGTCATTTCAATATCTCTTTCATCGTAATGTTTCTCGCAATCCAAACATTTTCCAGCTGCAATTTTGGTGCTTGAAATCTTCATTGACAGCCTGTACTTTTTTATTACATTTAACGTTTCATTTTTCCAAGCTATGAAATATTGTGACTTTCGCTGTGATATTCTAAAAAGTCCGATCCCAGGAAAAAGATTGAGGACGAGAGGTTGCACAACCTGGAACTGCGCAATTTGAACCAACCATAATATCGAAATATCGTAACTAACATGCCAACAAGATCAGAAAACAACAATCAATCAACGCAACAACACAAGCAAAACTCCAACAAACTTTTCCGCGCATTTTGCATTTTGGTCACATGTTACTAATAAAACCGAACAAAGACTTAGAACAATAGGCTTCCAGCCCATAGTTTTTTACTTGCGAAGCGCATGCGCAAGCGAGTAGATGTTGATGAGTGGGGAAAAATGTCGTGTTTTGTGTCTTTGTTTCTGTTTACTTTGCCGATATAAGATATGTGCCTAAGTTTCAAACGTTCACTTTTGATTTGAAATGAGGCTGCCAGGTATGATATCACTTTGCAAATTTTTCATTGGATAAAATGTAAACTTGTTGAAACAACAAGCAACATGACGTGCCATACTAGATGCTGGGCACGCTGTGACAGGGCGGGACTATGAGCACGATGACGCACAGAGACGGGGAGCATTTTTGACTCGTTGTTGGAACCATCAAATGAAATAAAGAAATTTTTATAGCTGTGTGCTTATGCAACTAATACAACAATTATAGTATTTCATTTTTGGTTTGGAAAATGAAAGTTTTTTAACCTTGATGAAACAAGATCGAAAAATGAAGTCAAAATGTTTGCTTGAGTGGTCTCAAAACAAATGTTTTTTTAATTTGCTGCGTTCAATCTTGAAAATTGGATTCAGGATATTTTATGTCCAGCAGTTAAAAAGCGGGAATAGTCAATAAATAAAGTGAATAATCTTCACTTTCTGGATAATACAGTGAAATGAAAGCTATCTGTCACGTCGCGAGTCACCTTAAGGTTCCTTTGATTTCTATTGAATATGATTATACGGAAGCAGACATTCTGAAATGGTTCCACAACTGTGACCATGCATAAAGATTAAAAATTAACAATTCCACAACTATGACCACCGATAACGAGATTGGTATTATTTTTCCTAGAAAATACTTATTTGTGTCAATAGATGACTCCCTGTTCGATGTCAAACGTGGCCTGAAAATATCACTTTGACCTGAACAGGAATTTTTTCTAATTCTTGTTCGACTGAGGCTTGGTTTACTGGAGGAAGACCTTGCATACAGAGCACATTTATCTTAATCCCAGGTATCACGAATATGCATCACATGGTTTGATTTTCTTCCCAGCCGTTTTCGCTTGTTTCCAATATGGCCTTCAAGAGTTTGTGTTCACAAAACAATGCCCCAAAGCTTCAAAGAAACTTATCCGTCAACTAGAGTTGTGATTGACTGCACTGAGATTTTTATTGAAATAGTGGTTCTGTAATGGCTGACAAGGGTTTTGATATTTCAGATTACCTACCACATGGAGTTCAGCCAGTAAGAATTCAGCCCTTACCTTTAGCAAGACCCGCAAAGCAACCAGGTCAACAAGCGATCATGCCTATGCCGCCAGCTGCGCAAAAGTGAAACACACAAACGGCACAGCAGGCTGAAAGGCCCAAGCAAAATGCTGCAATAGGAGAGTTATGTCGCAGGGATAAATCCTAGTTTTTAATGGTTACATTTTGAAGTCGTATTTTTATCATCAGAACAGTTTAAAGTTTGAAATTGTTGTACTCGTTTTGTTCGGTTTTTCATTTTATAAACATTTCTATACCCTTTATATATGCTTGTAATTTGATTATTTTATAATTCAAATTGGGGGAATGTGTTGTAAAGATCTTCCTTAGGTCGGATCCAGACCCCATATTCATATCATGTCCTCTCTATTCTGTGATCATGTTTCAAATATAATCCACTGTAAATAGGCTTTTTACCATTATCTTATGTATACTATTCGAGTAAGATTGTAGTCTCTCTGCTTCTGCCCTTATATCAAATCAATTACAACACTATACTCATAGAAATGGGGAAGCGAATTGCATGTAGAAATTTCAAAATGTAAACGACGTTAGGCATGGACATCCAAATTGACAAATCCATGAAATTGAATTAAAATAGCTACGACATAAACAGTAAAAATTCCATAACGTTTTGATGAATAACTGTCAGCATCCTCAGATGACAAAAAGTAGACTAAATGCAATATTTATATTTTAGCAAACAAAGGCATAACTAAAGGAAAAGAAGACAATCGTGAAATAGTTTAGAGGCAATATACAAACTAAAATGCAATGAAAAACAAAGAAAATTAAAATAGCTGTAGGGGAATGCTAGACGTTTGATTGTTAAGGGAGGGGTGGTCACGTAGGATGAGAAGGCTTTCAAACAAAAGGAGATCAAACTCATTGGATGCTTTCTTTAAAATAGAAAAGTTGTCAAGAGTGGCCTCATGCCCAGAGGCAATAAGGTGGTCTAGTATGGCCGAAGAGGAAGACTTAACAGGTTGACCTGCTTTTCCTATTCCCAAATGTTCTCGGCTGCGAGTGGCTAAATGGCGGGAGGTCTTCCGATAGCAACAGGCAATACAACCTGTGCACTTAAATTGATAAACAACCTGAGAACAAATGGAAACAGGAAAACGGTCTTTAAAATGAAAGAAAGACGAGATACGTTTAGAGGAGGAAAAAACGAAATGAAGTTTAATATACGGATAGGCTTCAGAAAAAATCTTATTAAGTTTTTTACGTATTTGAAGAGAATGAATCCTAAAAAGGGAGACAAACCAAAATTTTTTGTGTGGAACAGTATCTTTACAAATAGGGGCTGATATAATTTATTAAGAAACATACGAATAGTATAGTCAATAAGTTGCAGAGGGTAACCATTAAGACTAAGAAAACGTTTAATACGGGTAACTTGAATATGAAATGTAGCATAAGATCAATAGATCCTATTGGCTCGCATCAACAAAACGGCGATTACTGGCTTATATTCTCATTTTGATTCTCTCACTCCCCTTAAATTTAAGCGTAATCTTATCTCCGTTTTGTATAAATATGATAATCGTATGATTATCATAATTATTTTAGCACATTGTACTTGCAAAGCAGGGTAAGTTCTTGTTTTATTGTATTCAATACAATAGCTTTCTCTGAAAGACTAAGAAGTTTTATGCATTTGCTGATGCTTTCCAAAATTTATTTAGGGGTGGCATTTATTTGAGTAAATACTGTAATTAACTGATCAAATGCACAATAGCTATTTGTACTATTTTATTTTTACATCTTGGGAGAATCTTGCTCACATGTTGCTGCTTGTGGAGGCAGCAAGTGTGGCTAGGTTTAACTAAACTAGCATGTACAAGCCAAGCTTGCAAGTGGAATGATTATTTTATCAAAGCTGTTGAGGCAAAAACTATAGGAGACATCAATTTTTATAGTTGCGAAGCAAAAAAGAATCTTTCTCAAGAAAATGCACCGAAGAACAATTTGGCCTCAGCAGCAGCAGAAGATGAACAAGAAATACTGTTAAGCTTATTGCATAAGAAAAAGTCACCCTCAATTGATCTGAGCACTTTCAATGGCCATGCTGAGGATTACATTTGGAAAAAATGTGCAGAGAAGAAGACAGGTTTCCCTCCACCATTGAAAGATATCATCAAGGTTTCAAATGGGACATTGGTTGGCGATTATGTGCACATAACGGAAAATCAAATTGACGCGTTGGAAAAGGCTACGCTAGGCCAGACAGACACAATGCTATGGCATGAACAAAGAGTTGGCAGGATAACAGCTTCAAAAGCCCACCAAGTACTGAACAAGAAGCAGAAAATCCAGCAAAGTCCTTGCTCAAGAGATATGTTTCCCCAGCTTTCACCAGTTGCACCAAGTCCCTGCAATTATGTGGGGGGGGGGATCACGAAAAAGATGCTTTTGGCACATACCAAAAGATAGTATGTGGGTTGCACGACGAGAATACTCTTTTGCCACAAGGGAAAATCATACTCTCTAGTAAGTTCCAGAAAAATCACAGCAACCCAAAAACATCAAAAGCTGGATTGCGGATCTCTGCGAAGGAACTGTGGATCGGGGAATCTCCAGATGGTTATGTCAACTGTGATTGCTGTGGGAAAGGAGTTTCGGAAATTAAATGCCCATTCAATCTCTCCAATGAGGGTACAACCTTTGCAACATACAGTCAACTCTGTCTAATTCGAACTCTATGGGGGAATCCAAATTTGTTCGAATTACAGAAAGTTCGAATTATACGAGTTTTCATGTAAGTGCCATATTTTACCCCTAGTTACCCCCATATCTCAGTTTTATGGCCATAAACTATATTTTTATGACCATTGTTATGGACTAAAGGCATTTTAAAGAAGCAAAACAGTTTAATAATTATTATAATAGAAAACAAAAATATATGGATTTCGTCACAACCTGGAAAATTGTTTTGCAAAGCGTCCATTACTGCCTTTGTCTAAGTGCCCCAAACTTTGTCATCTTTGAGCACACCCACTGCATATTTATCCGTTGGGTTCTCTGGTTGTCTTTTAGCTTCTAACGCTTTATTAATTATATAGGTGTTATATAGATAACCTTTTTCATGAGATAGAACGCTCCAATTTTTTGTAACAATAACCGGCAGTTCAGCATCGAAAAGAATTGAAATTTCGTTTATATTCGCCTTAATACCTCCTCTGCATCTTCAATGAGCTTGACAGGTTTGGGTACTTTAGTTAGTGCCATTGATAAAGTTCAACTTATCGAATCTAAACATCTAGAAAGTGTCACGCTTAAAATGGGTCGTAAAAATCACTGTCTGGCATCCCGTACTAAGTCCCAGTAAGCCAATTTGCTTCAATCTGCCCAATGACACAAGCTTCAATGGGCTTGCCAGAGACAAGAGCAAAAAAAGAAGTTCTATCATGAGTAACGAATTACTTTTTTCTTTGAGGGTACAAAAATAAATGGTCGAATTACAGAAAGTTCGAATTACAGAAGTTCGAATTATAGAGGTTTTTTTATAAGGCTTTGTTAGGAATTTTTCAAGGGACCACAGAATTTGGTTCGAATTAATAAAAGTTCGAATTACACGAGTTCGAATTAGACCGAGTTGACTGTATGTGAGTGACAACAGAGTCCACTTAGACCATGATGGAAACATAGGCCCCATGTACACGAGCTACTTTTCTAAATATTTGGAGGGATTGCCAAGTTAGCAACTTCCTTTTCCCGTGTACATGGGCTTTTTTAGAAATTCTACCAGCCAAACATCTTGGTAAGGATAAAAAGGGTCGCTTAATTAGTATTGGGATGCTCGCCAGCATTCTTGTTTTCTCGGTGATACATGTCAACGCGGATTAAATGTTGTCTTCTTTCTCTGTTATTTCTTTTACAAGCACAATGTCTGACGAAGAATTTTTTATGTTGCTTCTCATAACTGTATATTTATTGGAACAAAATCGACAATGTTCGTTGCAAAGAATGATGGCTTTTGTTGCTGAATATATTAGAATAAGAAACTTACAAATGCAACAAGCGCCTGTGCATTTTTTTTCAAATGCTTATAACGATAGAGAGGCATGGGCTTTCCACCGCCAGCACAATGAATTTGATGTATACTACAATGCTGATCTCAATACAAGCAAAGACCTGTATCCAGATTTTTGGACTACACATTATAGAGTTTCTCGAGACACTTTCGACTATATTTGCTCAGTCGTGCACAGATTTATGGAGAAAGGTGAGACCAATATGAGAAACACAATTCCCTAAAAGGGTTGCTGTGACAATCTGGTGGCTTGTAAATGATGGATCATGCCGATCAATTGGTCAAACATTTGGGGTTTCATCTTGTATTGTTGGTCGTATCACAAAAGACTTCGTTGGTGCCTTGGTACATCTTAGAAATCAGTCCATTGTCTGGCCTAAAACCAAAGAAAAATGCGAACAAACATTAATAAAGTTTGAAACGTTATCTCCATTGCCCAATGTTTTGGGTGCCATTGACGGAATACATGTGCAAATTTTGGCTCCAAAAGACAGTACAGTTGATTTTTTGACCGCAAGCAACGGTATAACATCGGAATTCAAGTAGTTTGCGATGGGACATTGAAATTCATTAGTGTCTCAGCCGGCTTTCCAGGTTCTGTGCATGACTTGCGTATACTCAGGAATATGCGGCTCTATCAAGATGCCATGGACGGAAAGATTTTACAAGCACCACTTTTTAAGCTATCAAGATCAATCTCTTTGAAACCTTATCTTGTTGGTGATGCAGCCTATCCTATAAATGATTGGTTAATCAAACCACAGAATAGAGATAATACAGAAGGCCAACTCGTGTCGGTATCCTTTGAAGCTCATGGTCATGGATTTTGTGGAGTCCTTAAACTCGTTTTCATGTCGCCAGTGGCAGAACAATGGGCGAACAATAGGAAAAGAGAATAGGCCTATGTTTAATGGCGGATAGTGACAAAATGCTGTGGCAGGGAAAGCGGCTGTTGTGTGTGAATGTCATTAAAAGAGTGTTACATACAAGTGAAGAAACTTTCACTGATACACGGAATAACAAAATGAAGGCATGATTATTGTGTTTTTTTGATTTATTATACTTAGCATATTACACAACACGTGTTTTGGAGTCCTTAACCTCGCTTACATGCGTGACCACCGAAAATGCTCGAGTTGGCCTTCTGTATTATCTCTATTCTGTGATCAAACCATTTGCCCATTCACAAAACATGGCTAACACCGAGCAGCTTTTTAACTTGTCACTGTCCCAGGCACGTGTTTTAATAGAAAGAGCCTTTGGCATATTGAAAGGAAGATGGCGTTTGTTGCTAGGAAAAGTTTGCTTGGAACCATCATATGTTGCAGATATTGTAATGGCATGTTGTGTTTTACACAATATTTGTCAGGAACGCAATGAGCCTGGGGAGGAGGTTACTGATCCATACAGTGACAATGCGAATGAAAACATTCCTGGCAGTTTTTGTGAATCTGGGAAACCATCAGGGATCCTTTGGTTGATTACATTTGTAACCTGGAAGACGGCTCGATACTCTAGTGACTTTGAACATTGCATTATTTACATTTTGTCATTTCTTGTTGTTCTTTTACTATTAATACATATTGGTTTCTCATTCTGAATGCTCTTTATTTCCTGCATTAAACAAAGCAGTCAAATGCAATAGGGTTGCAATTTCCGTTCACATGGGAAATAAAAAATTATAACACAACCTTCACAAGAAACAGCGTCAGGCAACATGCAAGTCTATATTTTTGTAACAATAAAAATAGAACATGTGATAAGAACAAGAAGACAATAATATATTTAAAAACAAAACAATATAAGAAAATCTTTTTACTGGGGTTGAAATTCCTTTCTTCAAATTTTTGCATCCCTTCCAAAAACTGTGTCATTGTGTCCTCTTGCTGTTGTTGTAGCTTGGTTAAGCATTCAGCAAGTTGTGTTGCTGTGGAGGACTTTGATGCCTTCTTCTTTTTTTATCTTTGTGGCTATGGGTTCGCAACAGCAACACCATCCTCTTGAGCATTTCTTTCTTGCCCATCAACGTCTTGCTCATCACTGTTCTCAACATCTGCGATCATATCTTGGCCTACTACCACGCCTACAGTGCCCGTTTCTTGCACCTCACCCAACTGAACAACGCTCTTTCCCCCCCAAAACCTCATCAAAGACATCATAATACTGAGGTGTGTTCCTTGCTTCGCCACTTTTCTTGTTCTTGGCCTTGGCATCTTTATATTTGTCTTTCAGGTAGCTGACCCTCTTCTTTACTTGTTCCAGTGTTCTCTTTTCGCCTGCTTCGTTTACCTTAATCAGAATTTGCTTCCATGCCCTATTATTCCTGTGGCTTTCTAATTCCACAAATGCTTCTCTCCAGGCATTCACAAGAACATCTGTTTGTGCTGTCGTCCAAGCCCTTCTGCCTTTCTTTGAAGCTGCAGCTGAGGAAACTGTACAGATTGTCCCTGAAGTTGAAGGTGTTTCTCTTGGCGTAGACCTTGAGGTGCTTTGTTGGCTGCTGATCCCTCTATATTGCTCCAAAAATGATAGTGCAAATGAATAAGGCATTGTAGATCCAAACCCAGGTGCTATGAACAGTGTTGGAAATCCATGCATACGTGATGGTACAAACGATCTTGATAGCGGAGTACTGGTTCTGCTAAAACTCAGTGTTACATAAGATACAGGCTGACTCATGTAAAGGCTTGGATCCTGAGAATCTTCAAAAAATTCTGTATTTTGAGTCCCAGAGTTTTCATTTTCAGAAAAATTCTGATATACAAATTGCCTAAAGCCAGCCATTTTGATAACAGAGGTTACTCGTGTATGTGTACCAGCGCCGTAGATGAAAACAATTATGAGATTCAAATTATTTTTTCAATCAGAAAAACAGGTGCGATAAGGAAGCCAATTATCAAATCAATCATTGGGGTTAATGTGCTACCTGAAATCATTTTAGATTTTAGAAAATTTTATCCGGAAACGCTGGCGTTCGGAATTTATGGTAATACTCCCCACTGTTCTAGGATGAATTTTTGGTCTCGTGTACATGGGCCCATAAAAGCAAATCATAAGTATTTCGCCCAGGTGCAATTACAGATGTATATCTGTAAAGCAAATTACTGCCATTTTGTCATCTGGTCTGTGCTTGACTGTGTTCTATCTTATGTTGCACGGGATGATTTGTACCTTCAAAGCATGTTGGCAAAGTTTAATTGTTTCTGGAATCAACACATACTCCCTGTCTTATCAAGTGAAGAAGAATGGCCCAGGATACACCTGCAAGGTTCTTTACTACAAGTGTCAGGCTGAGAAACCAAATGAAGAAATGGTTGGCTGCGATAACGAAAAGTGCCAGTATCAATGGTTTCATTTCAGTTGTGTCGAATTAAAGACAAAGCCTAGGAAAAAGACCTGGTACTGTAGCACCAAATGCAGAAATGCACATAGAAGAAAAAACAATGGAAATCAAATATACAGCTAAACTCTTTTGAATTCTCTGAAAGGCTTTTACATGAAATTCATTATTATGTATCATTCCTTGTATATGACTCCTTCTTCCATATAATTTTGTCTATTACAGAAATGTTGTTTACTTCCTTACCTTCTTCCTTGATCGATTTGACAAGGCGTAATTGTAAAGGTCCATCTAATATATGATATCTATTTTTCAAAACACCAATGACTCTCTCTATATGAATTCTTGCGTTCGAAATCTCTCTTGAATTTTCCACCTCTGAAGCAGGCATTTGAGGTTTCCCCTTCATGAAATCTGGCGCGAAGTAAAGCCTTTATCAACTAATATCTGGTCACCAGGCATGAAATGTTTATAGGTCATAAAATCGGATTTCCTCACAATTTCCGCATCAGAAGCATGCCCTGCCCAACCAGGGCTGAGATAGGTTATTGCACCTCCAGGATGACAAGCGATAAAATATTTGACAGTTGTTGGTTTCTTGTAATTAGAGTATGTGGCTGCTCGTGCTGCATGTAACTTTGGACTTTCGATGTTTATTTCAAAGCAGTCCACAATGCATGTTAGTCTGGGCTATTTAGCTTTGAATATTGGAGGCACTGTGTTGAAGATTACCTCCCTATCAGGCCAGTGTACAAGAAAGCCAATTTTCGCATAGAGAAGATTCAGATATCTGTAAGAAATAGTAACAAATGTTGATACTGCAATGTCTGAAAGATGTGCCATCGGTGCAGTTGATGGATTTTGTCTGAGTTTCACTAAAGTGAGAAAAATTTGCTCCTTTATAAGAATTTTGCACTGGGTTTTGGAGTTTTGCATTATACGTCTGTGTAGATATTCATAAAGGGTTTCAAATGAACTCCAGGAGAGGCCTGTCTTCAACTTGCATTTTTTGTCATCCCCTTCCACAGCACTGGATCGAATAGATGTCTTCAAATGTTTTTGTATCTCTTTCTTGAATTTGTCTTTTTCTTTATCTTTGAACTCGCATAACTCCAGGTACTTTTCCTTCCACTCTTCCACCTCTTGCCTTAAGTTTTCATTTTCTGAAAATAATTTGTTCCCTTCTCTTTCTGATACATGTCCTGACTCTTCTTCGTGTTCTATCAACTCGATGATTTGGAAGGAGTCCTTGTTGCAAGCTGACTTTGACTCGAAAGAGTCCTCACATGGCAAATCAAGCAGCGTTTGTGCTT